>JBAMHV010000015.1:3819026-3831595 GCA_037177535.1 Pseudomugil gertrudae
GGTGTGTGTGGAGCGAGAATAAGCAGGAATTCAGACCAAAGCATTGTGGTTCTGCTTTATACAGACAATAAATGAATTATTTACATGTTAAAAAGAAGGATTTAAAAGCATATATCTCCTTTAAGATCGGTATTTTTCCACGGTATGTAATCACCTTTCCATCAGGTCCAGCCTCAGCTGGTGGCCGTGCGGCAGCGTCACCAGCTCCAGACCCGAGGACACGCCCATCTGACCTCTCCGCTCTGGAGTCACTCCGAGGATCCTGGCAACCTGGACAGAAGGTCCCAAACGTTTTACAAAGCAGTTTTTAATCCGTTTTTAACATCCAGTGTTGGATTCAACATGTTTTTCCCCTCTGGTTGTTTCTCTGCTGTATGGTAAACGGTCTTGTACTTTTCTACACTCTCTACAAACACTCACACATTCACACACCAGAGACGCAACACCGGGAGCAACTGGGAGTTTAGTGTCTCGCTTAAGGGCACTTGGACATGTGAACCGCCAGAGCTGGGATTTGAACCACTAACTTGCTGGTCAGGAATTGACCCGCTCTACTACATGCGCCACAGCCACCAGCCATATGAACATCACTAATGGATGCAGATGTGTGCAGGTACCAATTACAGATGCAACACCAGCATTGGACCTTTAAATAAATGCCTACAAAACCCACGTTTTCATCATATATTAGTCTATTTTTTATGTGCAAGCAAAGCGTTGTTCAGATATTATAATGGTTACATATATGATGCTTTGGTTGTTTACACTAACATGTTTTTGAACATGATGCATGTTTTTTGTGAGACTTTTGTGAAAAATGTTGCCAGGTTGGTCTGAAGATAAAACTACACAAAAGCAAAATCTTCAGCATAATTATGTTGATATAACTGAAAACACCCTTTAAATAAAACCTTATCCTTCATTTGGTTTCAGATAAACTCGGCTGAAATTGAGGAAATGATCAAAATGAATGGGGATGGCCGTTAGGTGTGTGTGCATGTGTGTGTGTGTACCTGGCAGTCCACCATCAGCAGGTGTCTGGCTATACTCTGGTGATTGTGGCTGAGCAGCAGCTCCTTCGCTCTCTTCAGAACAACCATCTCCAGTGGTTTGTTTTCCGGTGGCAGAAGTCGAGATTGGAACTCTGACGGCCTGAAAGCGGATTCTGTTTCTACAACCGGTCGCTGAAAACTGCTCCTCATTTTTTTCTTTTCTTCTTCCTCCTCTCTGCCTGCATCCTCCTCTTCCTCCTCACTGGTGTTTTCTAAGGCCGCGATGGCGTGATGGTAGGAGCTTCTGTCCAGCCCTCTCTGTCCTCCTCCTTTCTCATCCTCCACCCTGCCTGTCTCCCCATCCTTCCTCAGTCTTTCCACGTAGCTGCAGAGGGGAGGATAAAGTTCAGGGTTGTCCTCTCGGATGTTGCTCGGGGATTTTGGCTGCTCCCACCCCTGTGGGCTGCGGGATTTCAGGTCTGCAGGGCTCGGCTGCAGCCACCCAGTCTGTGAATCAGGATGCTGGCTTTCTGGAGGGAGGAGCTGTCGCTGGAACTTCTGGGGCTTCGCTGGAGGGACAGGAGGGCCGGCGGTGGCTGTTAAACAAAATAAAATGTTTTTTTTTAAGAGTTTCTAGACAAATAGTTCACATAATGAAAAAGTAAAAACCTGTGATGCTTCGTATTTGTAGCTAAAAGGTGGAAGGAAGATTAATAAAAGCCGTTACCTCCATTCTTCCTGGAGGAAGAATTTGTTTCCACACAAGTGGAGTTTAAAGGAGGTGCATCCAGGTTTGGGGAGATGGAGGAGGTGGAAGATGGCACCAGCGGCTGAAGGCAAGGGGATCGAGGCAGTCGAGCCAGGGGCACTTTGCTGGGTTTGGGGGGCGGTTTGGGACACAGCTGGCTGTCGGAGCCCCGGATTGCCTGCCCTGCAGACACAGATAACACAATATTTTATTACTATAGTAAAATTTATCTCATGGCAAAGCTTTGACACTAAGCAGATTTGTTTATCATGTATTTTTATGGCAGCAAACAACTTTGTGTGTGCTATCTGATAATAAATGTGAGAGCCACAAGAGGAAAGAAGCTAATTTAATTTCCTATTTACGTTTAAGTAACGGTGGGAGGAAATATGAGGAGAGTTTCCACATTTACAAGGGCCAGCGTCTGATTATTTTCACAACCCATATGGGAGCTTTTATTGGCCCCTAGTGAGCGGAACCGCTTTATTTTTAGCCTTTCACTCAGACTTCATTGCCTTTTTGCCTCATTTCATTCATTTAGACGAGCAGAACAAGGCCGCTTTATTTATTCATTCCTATGTTTTATCAAGTACAGTCTATAGTTTCACCTTTTCATATCTTTTACCATTAATTCATTTGTCTTGTGTTTTCTTTTATTTCTATTTTATAATAAGTCCTTTATAACGTCTGCCTACCTGCTAGAGGCTCTGCTCTGCGAGGGAAAGAAGGGCTCAGAACCGGCTCACTGCCTGTCCGAAACACCGGAGACTTGGAGTTCGGGCTGGGCGAGAGGTTCTCAGGGGACTGCTGGGGATGCGGTTTGGATCCTGGAGAGAGGAGACAACAAAAAAACAGAACAGACTTTCAGTGTTTTAAACGAAACCAACAAAGAAAAAAAAATGGGATAAACAAGATTTGTTTCACATCTTTCAAACATGGAGTTACCAAGAGGTAGGAAGCTCTCTGATTGGTGGGCCTTGAGTGGGCGTCGTCGCTCCTGGACTTGATTGAGACTTGCTGGTTGGCTGCCGCAGCGATCCTTCAGCCTGGATGACATGCAAAGACAAAACTTATTTAGAAAGGAAACATTTTCACATTCATGAAAAGACTAAAATAAATAGAATCTAAATCTCTGTTTCTTTCTTCTGTCTGTGTTATTCTTATGTGTTTCTCACTCTTGCTGTGATTTTTTTTATACATAAATTATCCTTAATGAACACAAGTGCTGCGTGGGGAAGTCTGTCACCATCTTTTGTACCAACAGAGGATTTCTAATGCATATGGAACGTTTTGTAAATGCAAACCTCAGTCAGAGTGATAGATAGTGATAAGCTGGGTCTCTATTATTTATTTATTTGTTCTTTTGCATTTGATCTGGTCTGAAAAACCTCCAACAGACTTGAATGCTTGGAGCTAAACAGCCTTTAACACAGAATCCTTCAGAAATGTCTCTAACTAGCAAACACACATTGTTAAACTCAGTGGGGAATTTGGTGGTTTGATGCTAATTCAGTGTTTTTGTATGTACAAACCTGAGCTGGCTGCTTCGGTTTAAGCCGTTCTCCTGGCAGTGTTTGCCATCGTGCACAGCGTGTGTGTTGTCGTGTGTGTAACCGTTGGTAATGTTGAGGCTGAGACGTTTCTGGGCCATCAGCCCTGCCTCCTGGTGACCGCCTGACAGACCGTACTTTTCCTCCAAGCAGCGCAGCGGCAGCGTTCTGTTGATCGGCTGGAAGATGATGGCTCCCACCACCTTCCATTACAAAAACAAGAGATTATTATGGAATAAAAGCACTGGTGCCTACATAATAATACTTTAGACAACAAAATGCAAACAACATGATTTATAATTAAGTGATTGGAGCTCAGATTTTTTGTTCCACAGTGAAAAGACAAACATTTGTGTATTCATCAGTCTGCAGATTGCTTTACTAATGATCTTGTTACATGTCCATATAACTGCTTGTTCTTTGATTTCTTTTTTGTTTGACTGACAATGCATGGTAGAGGCTTTAGAGTGACTTTTTCCTCATCATTTGGGTGTCTGACATATTTATCAGTGCAAAGATCTTCTGTATTCCATGTATCTCATCTTGCCCCCGGTACAAAGGGCTCTAATGATGGAAAGACACCTAAAAGTGATATTTATATATGTATGTATGTAAAAAAAACTCTTAAAACACACCTGTGAGACAGATTTTCTGTTGCCAACATAGTATCTAATGAGTGCAGGAACACTGTCAAATCCTTCTTTCTCCAGCCGGTACTCAACTCTGGAGTAAGCTTCGTTCAGCATCACAACCTGAAACGGTCAAACAAATCTACACGTTAAAGATGGAAACGGGAGATGAAACACTAACTGGGGTGAGAAAAAGAGTTAAAGATGCTTTAAAGTGAAAGCCTCATAAACCAAGAATTGAATCATGGACCGTGTTGATAAGAGAACTTCACCTTCTCACCCCCTCTCTCTGCAGCCTCCCTACCAAACAACGTCTGTGCTAAACCGTATAAAAGTCAGTAAATTTGTTAAGAGACCAGAGCAAAAGCAAGCTTTCCATGACCATAACCACTCTGTGGTGTGCTGATGATGAATTACTGAGTAGATAACAAGGTCAGATACCTTCTTGTTGATCTTAAAGTGCTGAGCAGCGTTTCGCCATTGGCATGTCAGAACGTAGCTTCCGGGGCTGGACAGGGAATCACGGATCAAGAAATCTCCGTCACGCTGCACCAAGTTCTCTGCAACCTGGAACAACCCCGGAGATTACATAAGAACACACACACAAACAGTGCATGTTTAGAGTGCAAACATTTCATTAAATCTAATAATGGAAGTCTGTTGCACAGCTACTATTTGCAGAGTTAATGTAAGATATTTAATAGCTCTACCTGTTAGAGACATATAACAGTGTCTTCTAGGGACATGCATATAATATCAGAGGAAAACATGATGTTTAATGCATTACAAATCCAATCTTGCACACATTATTTACTTAAGATGATTTATTATTTTTACATTACCAGTTGGGTTTATAGCATATAAGATAAAGAACAGCAAATTTAGGTAAAATGTAATTAAAATGTACTTAATCCCAGAGAGAATCTGCAATGAATGTTTTTATTTAACTACATTACTGATCATTAAAACCAAAACTGGGACATGACAGGTAAATGTAACTAAACATTAAATATATATGTGTGATTTAAAAGAGCAAAACATATTTTTGGTGACAAATGAGCCCAAAAACCTCTATTTCCATTTCAGTCTTGCTGCATTTACGGCCTCGCTTCTTTTTTCCTCCAACACAAACACACAACCCTTCATACGCAACTCAAGACTTTAATTAAGTAAGTGTTTGTGTAGTGTATAATGGTAGTTTAGTTTAGCCAAAGGAAGCAGCTTATTAAAAGTGATTACATCTTACTGCTGGCTTTCAGAGGGAACATACAAGCCCTCTCTCAAACACACATCCAACAGACGCAACACAGTGTATAGAAGGCTTTCTATACCCTGACCTGAGGTTACAACCTCAGTGCTGCTGCTGAGGGCACTATTTAAGCTATAATCTCCCTGTAATCACTCTGTGCAATAAGACAGTCTAATAATAGGTGATCTTGTTTAATAAAAAGTTTAAAAAGTGGGGACTTATGAGTGTGTTACCTGTCTGGGAATCGCTCCGTGGTACCACGCATGGCTTCTCGGCTCCTCGCAGTTCATCTTCAGCTCTTCCTCAAGCTCTCTGCGAAGTTTCTCTGAAGAACAGTCCAGGATGAACTGATCTCTGGAGAACTGCCGGAAAAACACAAATACGCAATTCAGTTTTTTTCAGGATGCTTTTTTTTTTTTTTGCTGAAAATCCCAAATAAACAGTAAACGGTGATATAATACATCCATCCATCCATCCATCATCCACCCATCCACGTATGAACTCTTCCATCCATCCATCCATCCATCATCCACCCATCCATTTATGAACTCTTCCATCCATCCACCCTTCCCTCCTTTTATCCACCCTCCATCCATCCATCCTTTCATGCATCTACTCATCCATCCATCCATTCCTCAATCTTTTTATCCACTCATCCACCCCTCCACTAAAAATCACAAACAGCAGTGAGAATTATTGACAACAACAAATAATAAACAGACTCGTAACATAAGGAAGCAGTAATATTAATAGTAATAAATTACAAACTAACGCGGCAAATAGAAACAACACTTTGCTGTTTTTCTTCATAATCATCCATTTAATGTGGAACATGAAGATCTAAATATATTTTGATCCCTTTAAAAGAAGCTGTGACTCGTTGATGTGTATGTTATCATGTCTATGTCATCTTAATAATTCATTGTAAACACATCTAAGCTGTACAATGGAAATATACGTGCTTTTCTGCTTGTCTGCAGAAGCTGATTTATGCTGTGATCTATCAGGTTTATAATGTGATCACAATTCAATTTGAACAATATCTCTGCTTGTTATGCTCAATTCAATGTCAATCATATGAAGAAATAAGCTCATCTAATAAAAACTTATAAATTTTTCAGCATTTTTTAATCAGAATATTCTTGAGCCTGCTTGAAACCCAACACTGGAGTCATTCTTATTAGATAAACTACAAACTGATCAGTCAATTGTAAAACTGGGAGGTCACTCTTTAAATTTTCCAGCTTTGTTTTTCTCATCCCGCGACCCCCCTCTGGGATTAAGCGGTAGAAAATGGATGGATGGATGGATGGATGGGTGTTTTTCTCATTAAAACCTCTTCAGAGTCCGTATGTCTTTATTCAGACGCCTCAAAATCCAGGCTCGTACATTATCTTTGCTGTTCAGATGTGCAGTGTCATCATGTTAAGTCTACAACATGGAAGATCTACAGATCCTATGGAACAAACCACTTTGCTGGATTCAAGACCAAATGATTTAAAAAAAAAAATAAAAATGAATGAAAAAAGGCCTCCACTGTTTCCTCAAAGCTTTTGCAGGTAAATTTAGCAGCTGGAGGAGCAACAAGTTTATCGGATCTACCGAGTCGTTCCAAGTGAACCTAAATGTAAAGAAAGAAAGATCCATTTTTTTCAACATGGCACCTAATATAGAGTAAAGCACGGTGGGGGGGAGGGTTATGTCCTGCTGCAATTAGTGATTAAACAATCACTTTAATATATCGTATCAAATACATTGAAAGAAGCTACAGGTTGGCAATCACACCAATGGATGCCTGAATTTGAAAATAAACGAAAAGAAAAAAATTGGGTTAAAAAACTGCCATATGTTTAATAACACAGTGTAAACTGGAACAATGACATGATGAAGAAGTCCAGAAATGTCTCACAGAAGAGACTGTGTGGAGCAGGGGGACAAAACGAGACCGGTGGACATCTGACATGCTTTCTGTTGTGCAACGTCATCCTCTGGCACGGGGAGGTTACTCATAGTAAAAGTAAATACTATTCTGTAAATGCTATAATTCAGACTTTGTTAAAGGAGTTTCAGATGTTTTGTGAGTCAAACTGAATATTTTTGTTACTAATTAGCATTGGGTGGATTTACCAAACTTTATTTATACAAGTACTTCCCTTTTTATGTTTTTTATATTTCACAAACCTGACATGTAAATTCTGTGTAATCGTGACTATAGTATTATATTTTTTATTATATATAACTTCTTCTACATACTCTTATCAAAGTAGCTACATTTGTACTTCACATGTGACAAAACTTAAATATAACACAAAGCCCTTTAGAAAGTAAATTGTAATCTCTTTTAGTTGTCATAAAAACAATGATCTCTGTTATAAATCTGTCTCAGGCTTATTAACCAAACGATAAAACCAAGTCCACTGAAAGTCATAGAAAACATAAGACAGTTTGGATCCAGTCCAAACGGTCTCAGATCAAACACTAAAATGATTGATTGGTAAATTCCCAGAAAATCCCAAGAAGATCCGAAACACTTGCATTGCATACTCACCTGGAGGCTGCTGGGTCTCTGCATTGTGCCTTCTTTTTACATCCCATAAACACAAACTTCATATGTTTTAATCCCTAAAACAAGGCTGCTCACTTCTTATTTGCTCACAAACGAATGATCGAACTTTCTCCCACAGGTGTCCACACAATGCCTTTCCGCTCTGACTTCTCACTCATTTTGCCCTTCATTGCTCTCTCTCTCTCTCTCTCTCTCTCACGGCTTAACCCTAATGTGATGTCATCATGGTGACATCAACCACCTGCCCAGACCTGCCTCCATACACACCTTGACTTGAAGCGCATAAACACAATCAACTGCCCAAACCCTGAAGTCTTTTAACCTGTTCCTGGGAATTGCAGGAATAAACTGTGATGAATAATTTCACTTTCATTTTTACGAATCAACACAGAACCACTGAATTTATTCTTTGATCCACCATCAGCGTGTTAGGATGCTGGTCCTCTGCCAAAAAGAGGTTAATCAGTGATCTTTTCTGTATTTAGGACAGTGGGAAGTTAACAACTGAACATATTTATGCTGCTGTAATGACACAGAGTCTGTAATAAACCCTAAAATTAACACAAACACTCAATTTTTCTCTCAGTAGCAAACTGGAACATTAGATAAAAATACAGATTATGAGGGAGACAGAAAGATTAAGCTATTATTTCCTATTTTATGGAACAATAAAGCTGTCCCCTATAATAATAATAATTAGCCATGTTTACTTATTCCAACGGCTTGGAGCACATCTCTGAAACCTGCCTGTCTTGTCTTTTTGTTGCCACAGATCTGTTTCACATGACTAAATCTAAACAATATGGAAGGATCTCATTGCTCATTACAGTTTCCCAACCAATCACAGTCACCCGATAAGACAAACGTTTTGCACGACACATAAATCCGTACAAAAGTGATGTACTGAGTTGTGTTGGTGGATAAAATTGGAAACCTGTCTTTAGGTGATCTCATGAAACTGAAACCAAGTGCACCCTTTCCTCTGAACACCTTTTACCGTCTCTGTGGCAGTACTTCCAGTCATTAGAATAGATTCTTCTGCTTTCAGGCTCCAAACATGACAGGAAATCAACATATCATGTTGCAGCTTCGACTAAGAAACAATACAATGCATCAGAGGCTTGGTTTTTTAATGCACATGCACTTATTCCTGTTGAAGCATCCAGCCAGTGTAGCATGACTTGTGTTTGTGTGTGTGTGAACCATCTGCAGCTGCACAGACGTCACTTTATGGACTCAGATTCTCTGTTCAGTGTGTTTGTGAGTACTTAAAAGTGGCTTTAATTTGTCATTGTCAACTACATGACTGTTAATAACAGTATCACTTCTCATTTCTTTAAGTAGTCATCTGAGCAATGTTACTGATAGAACATAATACATGAACACACCTGTTTTTAATAATCACCTGCTTATGTTTGAGGGTGTGTACAAACCATTTGGGGTTTTGCATTATTTTCTTCTCACAAAACATTATCTGTTTCTTACATATGAACAAACCTGACTACTGGACTGACAGCCTAGCCCAAAGGTTAATCCGGCATCAACCTTGCATCCTGGCTGTTCTCTGAGCGCCTTCCAGCCAGTAAAAGTCATTCCCATGTTGACTCGTTGTGTTATCTCTTCTCCATTTCTTTCTTTATGGTCCTCACTTCCTCCATAATGTTCTCTTGCAATTCTTTGATTAATCAGCTCATTGAAAATTGTAACTGCTATCATATGAAGTGATGTTGCAAAGCAAGTTGCTGCTGTAATGTGACAGAAGTGATAAAACTATGGTGAATCTATCAGTTTTGGTACCCTGCAGGGCAACAAAGGTATTTTTAACAAATCTTATACTTAGAGATAGTTTAGCCATATGTTAGTTATGCAGTCATGGGGACATCCCATAATGCATTGAGCTTTTTTACCCTTGTGCTTATTTCCCTTGTGCTGATACATGAAATAATTAATCTTTTTCGCCTTATTCTGCAGGTCTTGCTGAATAAAAGCTGCAGTTTTATTGTTGTTTCGATGTTATTCTGTCTTTCCTGTCCTCTCCACCTCGGTCAGTCGAGGCAGATGGCTGCCCTCCCTGAGCCGAGTTCTGCCGGAGGTTTTGTCTTCCTCTTATAAGGGAGTTTTCCTTCCCACTGTCGCCTAATGCGTGCTCAGGCTGGGGATTGGATCAAAGTGAAGATTTGATGCAATCTGATGGTTTCCCTTATCGAGGCTATTTTGATGAATTGGCTCAAACATGATGTGAAGCGCCCTGAGATGACACTGTCATGAAGTGACGCTACATAAATAAAGTTGAATTGAATTGAAAGGCTCAGTTAAAGCACATTGTGTCAGCGTGCCTTAACGTTTTAAGGTTGGAAAGTTCTGTAGTGTTACCTTAAGTTAACCCTTTGTGTCATTGTGACACTGGAAAAAATTTTTGGAGTTCAGTGTTTTGCTTATAGACACAACAGGCAGAAGGAACCTGAAACATAACCCTGTATGATTTTTACATTCAGCTAAGCAGGGAAGAGGAAAATGAAGTGGAGGTCATGGTACCTCTATTTTGCTTGACGTTTTGTTTTGCTTTTCATCAGGTCTTTTTTTCTGCAGTGTCTCTGTTAAAAGCTGCAAATCTTTTTCCCAGCCATCCTTTTCCTGCAGCACTTTGAGTTTTTAACTGCAAGTGCTCGGGGTCCATAATAGTTATTGCTGCTCTCATGTGTGATCACAACTAAAGGGTTTTACACCTGCAGTTATTTTTCCAAGAGCAGAGAAGATGGCTGAATAGCAGTAAAGTGGAAAGGTCCCTGGGCTTGCATGAAGAGGTGAGCAGACATGTAAACGGAAGGAGGGTATTGACTGGTCAGGACAAGCACAACTAAAACAGCTCAGAAATAAGGAAAAGCGTTGTGAAGGAGAATGAAGGAGAAGCACCAGAAAAATGATATGATTCATCGAGAAGTATTTTTAAAGGCTGGTCTGAAGTATGATGTCATCTTCAGAGAGCGAGGCTGCATTTATACTGTACCAGTCTGTGTGAGTGGCCCACAAGACAGCAGTAACTGCAGAGTGGCTGAAACCATCAGTCTGTATGGGATCCAGTTTTCCCACATTAACAGCTGACTGAGCCATAAAGTTTTACAGAGTAACTCTGATGAGATGCGTGATGTCCAGTCCAGTGTCCATGAACCAACTTCAAAAACCTGATCAGGATCCACAACAATCAGGGTTAACATTATTACTTCTGACCACAAGGGAACATGCTGTCCCTGAACTTATCTGGTTAGGATGTTTCCTGGAGGCCGCCCTGGTGAGGTGTTCTGGGCAAGGGGAGACCCAGGACACGCTGGAGAGATTATGACTCTTGACCCGACCTCGGTTAAGTGACAGAAAATGGATGGATTGTATGTAGTGTCACTTTACAACTATGTCGTCTCAAGGTACTTTGCAGACACACAATTCAAGTTCATTCATAGTAATTAGCATAGTTCAGGAAAACCAACAGATTGCATTTAATCTTGACTTCCATTTAATCCTCCATTCTGAGCATGCACGAGTCGACTATGTTCAAAGAAAGCTGCCTGCTTTTTGTTTACAGAGGCAGTTTGGCAGCAACTCTTACTGTCAACATGTCAGCTGCCTGAAAGCAAATTCATGTGCAATAAAAATAATCTGCCCTAAAACAGAGGCCATTGTGCAGAACGATTCAATTCTGATTGGATTTTCTTTTGATTCTGTGCATTTTACACAATCAGAGAAAATAATTTCCTTTAACGCTGCATATTTCTGATACACGTGTAAAAGCACATCTTTTTGCTACAGGGAGGATTCGGTCTTATGTCAATGTGATCAATGAGAACTGTAAAAGACGCTTGACCTGAAAGTTCAGGAGTCACGACATTTTTGGCACAATAACATGGATTATTTATAATCCAATGCACATGCACAATAGTTGACATTTTAATCCTTATCTCACCCAAATATGCTGTGTTATGTGTTATGTTTACATGGTTTGCAATGAAGGTGCATAACGAAAGATCTGAGTCACTTTATAAACCATCAGCAGCAGCATTCGTCCAATTAAAACTGAAATGATCAACGAGGTAAACACCAGAACAATGTTCAAAGAGTTCATTTTCTGCAGCTTTGTTGCAGTGACGTTACCAGTTTCTCAAGATTATATTACTTTCAGATATAATTTAGTAATCAAAAGAAGAAAAAACCCTTACATAATAAGAAAAAAATAAAAGTCCTCTTTCTGCATTTAGAAACGGCTAGTTGTTTTCATCGTGTGTTAAACATAATAATAAATGCATAAATCAGAATTTTAAAGTGAGAATGTCAGACATAAATGCTTAAATAATATTTTACATCTACAGTAAACTGGGCTCTTGTTTCTTAAAGTAAATTGGTTGTTCTCAAACTTTTCAGCATTTTTTTTAGCCAAGTATCCTCTAAATTAAAATGGACATTTTTCTCCTCATTTTAGTACAAATAGTACCGTTAATTGCAAATCATAAAATATAAAGATGTAGTTATTTTATTTATTTACATACTGAATGAGATCGCAGCTGGGATGAGAATCAGCACCTCCAAATCGGAGACCATCGTTCTCAGCCGGAAAAGAGTGGAGTGCCCTCTAAGAGTGGGGGATAGAGTCCTGCCCCAAGTGGTGGAGTTTAAGTATCTTGGGGTCTTGTTCATAAGGAAGGGTAGAAGTTGTGGGTCGTGACCAAAAGAATGAGATCCTGGGTACAGGCGGCTGAAATGAGCTTCTGTTGCAGGGTGGCCGGTGTCTCCCTTAGAGATAGGGTGAGAAGCTCGGCCATCCGGGAGGGACTCAGAGTAGAGCCGCT
>JBAMHV010000015.1:3838923-3855853 GCA_037177535.1 Pseudomugil gertrudae
TCTATCTATCTATCTATCTATCTATCTATCTATCTATCTATCTATCTATCTATCTATCTATCTATCTATCTATCTGGTTTTTGTTGCATGTTGTTACTCTGTGTCTGACATGCCTCCTAAGACATGAGCATCCTGACATACATGAACGAATCTTTAGTTCCGATCTCAATATATTTGACCAGAAAGAAAATCTAATAAAACAAACCTAGTGAAGTAATACGCTCTTTAACCAGACAGCTGGTTTGTTTTTCTGTTTCAAGTTTTCCTTCATCCACAGACAAAAATCACAGACTTCAGTATTGTAATTGAGCACCTGGAGATCCATCTCCAGCTCAGCATTCGGTTTGGCTCACACCAGTAGTACCTGAATCTGGCCACTAGGCTGTGTACTCCTCTAAAATGTTTAATCTTATCTCATTATGAAGATGGTTGATATTGGCACTATAAATCAAATCTATTGCTACACAGAGCTTTTTTATGATGCTATCTCTATGGATGTGTGTATGTGCTGCAAGTGTCTTCCACACTAAACTAGTGCAACCTGAGACCACACACACTTATACACACACAAGCATGAACACAGAGAGCATTATTGTTTTGTAAAGCTCTCTCATGAGGTTGCAGAGCAGAGTGGGAATAAAAGAGAAGACTCAGTGAATTACAGAGATCAATCATTCAGCTTATCAAACGTGTTTTTTTGTTAAAGGAGATAAAATGTGACAAACAAAATCACCCCTTTAGTCTGATTGTTTCCTTCTTTCTATTCATGAAACCTAACAGCAAATGTAGATAGTGTTATCAGAAGCTGTGATTGTGATTTTTTACGTTGCCATATCTTAAAGAAATGGCTATTTGTTGTACTTTTCTAATGAGGATAAAACCCTGGAAACTAATATGTGGATAATAAAAACTGATAATTGTATGATGGTGTACTTGTGATGCTACTTGCTTTCATACACACTGGAGAAACCTTTCCAATCATCTGTCATTTTAAAAATAAAAGCAGGAATTAAATGCAGCTCTGGATAAAAAGGAAAGTTGAAGCATAGCAGCTTCCAATAAGTGGAACTGCAAACTATAATCAAAGAGAAAAGATTGTACAACTTGTTTTAGTGCTTTTTTTCCTGGGAAGTATGTGTTTTCTTTTGAAACTGTACTCAAATTTAACCCGACCATCAGGACAAATAAAGAATTCATTGTTAATTTAGCCTCATTTAACTAATTTATAAGATATTAAGATGACCTAAGACATCTTTGGGAACAAGTCCAGCCACAAGAGGCTGGATTGGCTTCACATCTGTTAAGCGAAGGTTATATTTATGCTACTATTCTCCACAGACACTCCCTCCCATCTCTACCCATTACCTCTGTACATGGATGCATGTCGCTGGACAATGCAAGGCTGACTGACCTCACACCATTAGGGCACTTTTGACCCTTCCAGGGATGTGACACTGAACACCTGTACCTTTCATTCAGTCTGTGCCAGCGTACAAACATGGACACGTATGTTTTTAGCCCTTTTGGAAGTGCAAACACACCTGGTGTGGCAGAGAAGCACTGACAGCTATGTTTTCACACATATTATATAATACATGAGATACAGTAACTTCATATGCACCATGCACACAAAGAGCTGCACACTCTGTTGACACTAAAAGGCTGAGAAATACACACAGGGCTATTTGTGCATGTGTGCGTGCAGGTTCAAGTGTGCGTGAGGTTGGCAGCCTGCTCTCGTGGGAAGGATCGGGTTTGCTTTTCACGCTGAGGTGCCAGCATCCAAACATATGAGCTAATAGATGGAGATGGATGGAGAGATAGAAGTGGTCCGTGATGGAGAAAACAGGTGAGAAGTTAAACACACACATAGGAAAGCAGATGCAATGATGTCCAAATGGCTGGGGTAGATGTAAAGATAGGAAGCAAAACTGCTTCGGCTTAGCTCAAAGTTTTCATCACAGTGTCTGTTAGGATGATTTAACACATGAAAATATTCAGAAAAAAACGGGTTTTACTGTTCAACATTATGGTGAGAGCATGATTTATCCATGTCACAAGAGGCTGAGCTAGTATTTACAACCATCACTGAAACAAAATTACATTAGAAGTACCATAAATCTTCACACATGCATGCCGCTCTTCAATGGATGCAACTTTTTATGAACAGAGGTGGACGAAGCTCATATTTCCGTTCTTTTCCTAACACACTTTTCCCAACTAACAAAATGTCAACAAAAAAAGTGCTCAAAACATGTTGGATTTAAACCCCAGAGCACAACAGACAAGCTGCTGGTGTGTATTTGTGTTTGGTGCCCTTGCAGTACGTTGATTTCCTTCACAGTAAAACAGAAATTATACAGGATGCAAAAACAGAAGAAGAACAGAGCGGAAACACTGGCAGTAAAGAACCTCATGTGTCAGCTAGATGACATGTTAACAGAATGATCGCCTCTCAGTCATCATCTCAGTCTCAGGTGGTGTGTGTGTGTGTAAAATAAAGCAGCGTGACAGGGACAGCAACGTGCCAAATGGCTTGATTTAAAGGTGCATTATCCCCGTAGTCCAGGAGCAACTGGATTAGGTGCTCCACAGATTGATGTTTACGGTGTCGCCTGCAGAAAGAGCCAATTGCTGTTTGTATCTCAGGTCTCTATATATCCTCTTAGCTTTATTTAACCTGTTTTTACTGTAGCGTTGCAGCACCTTTCTTCAGAAACATGACTTCTTATTATGCAAACCCGAAAACAAAATAGTTGCTATAGTATCTATAACAACTAAAATGTGTCAGTGCACTTTAAGCAACAGGGTATAAAACCAAACCACAACTGTTGTTCTTACCTTAACATAGTCGACTGCGGCATCCAGGGCAGCTGAAGGGTCCCTGGGAAAGACAGACAGAGACATGGCCCGGTTTAGAGAACACATCTCTCCAGCAGTGTTGACCTTTACTGAGTTAGATACGAGTTCTGCTGGATCCCTGATTGATGCTGCCGTTGCCTCCTTAGCCGTCTCTACGCTCTGATGAGAAGACAACAAGCTCAGCGGCGGCTTGCTGTGTTTTTGAAGCTTTTAAATGGATTTCATGGGTCAGAGCATATTATCTACACGTGGGACCAGCTGAGGAAAATCTGTGGTACAGATGAGAGTTAACTGTAATGGTGTCCCACTTTGAATGTGAGTTTCTGAAAGAGGGGGAAGAAAAGGCCAGACTTACCCTAAACCGCTTTAAATCTGAGCCTTGCCCTTTCCCTGTCCTTTCCCCTGCTTGCCTCTGACTCGTTCATTCTCACAGATAGTGGTAAACATGTTCACTCACTGCCTGCCTGAGTTGGCCTCCTCCCTCACTTTTGCTCTCCTCCCCCATCACAACACACATCACAGCCACACGCCTACTGTTCGGAGTCCACTGACGATTTCACACAGAGGTTACAGCACACACACAAACACCAGCTTTTCTTACTTATTTTACATCCAGAGTAAATGTCGGTTATCTTGTGTCCATTTCTCCTCATCGTATGCTGTGTTTAAACTGTTTAAATGATACTCTTTTCCCCATATTTTCTGTTCTGACCTTTCCTACAAGCAGCTCCTCACGCTTCCATTTTTAGCTTGACTTTTGTTGTTTTACAATATCATTTCTCATAGAGTCTCTATACAGACAGCCTATATCCAGGTGCTCAGTGAAATAGGTAATTTGCTCAAATCCCTGGTTACATTAACAATGTTTAAATCTCTTAAGCCTGCAATGGTGTTCCCACGGGAATATTAGCACAGTCCATTACTTACCAACCAAATATGTTTAGCTGTAAGCCCCCCTCAGCCTTAATGTGTCCCCGGATTATGAGGAGGATTTACTTGTGTAAGTGAACAGAGGTCTCCATTCACAACAAACTAGGGTCATTTATTGTACACAGTGTTTAGTTTTCTGTGTGACCCTCAAGATCTACATCAGACTTAAAGAAAGTGAGAATCAGGTAAGAGCTGAGTATGGACACAAGCCCCTCATAGGTCAGCTGATCACTTATCCACCAATCCTGATGTGTCCCGCAGGGCATCAGCACGTGTACTGAGTTGCTGCTAAACAGCTCAAAAGCTGTCTGATGCAACGTGTTAATCTGTAAGGAAATTTGCTGTTTTTTAATATTCGACTAATGCTTCCTTAAAATTTTTTCATCACTATAATTTGGATTTTCTGTAAGAAATTACTTAAGAAATAAGAAAAGAAATGAGCTTGCACTTGTCATTTTTGTAATTTTTCACACCTAATGTCAGGCTTTTTATCATGAAACAATTAATTTGGTACTGATTCTTTTCATTTTGGGGAGTATGATCAACAGGCAGTAATGATCCAGTTGTGCAGTGGCGTATCCAGGAAATTATACCGGGGTGCCCAAATAAAGGCAGTGATGGGTGTTAAATACAGGAAATCTTCAGAGAATGCCTCTGAATCATTTCCAGTGTCAGAAACAAAACTCTGTTTACAGATTTGAAAGGAAATTATACCAAATTTGAACTTTGAAAAGGAGCTAAAAGAAGTTACAAACTCCAAAAGTCTGTCATGTTACAGAAGACCTGGATGGACTGGCGACCTGTCCAGGGTGTACCCCGCCTCTCGCCCGTTGACAGCTGGGATAGGCTCCAGCCCCCCCCGCGACCCCGCTCTGGGATCAAGCGGTAGAAAATGGATGGATGGATGGATGTTACAGAAGAGAGAAAAGAGCTTTAAACATGAATATTGTGGTGGACACATTAAAAGGTCAATGAGCAACAAATCAAAGTGCAGCTGTCAGTTTTATTAACGTTTCTGTTCAGTTTTCAGGGCTAACCGAGAATTTACCCACCAAACCCTTAAACACCACCTCAGACTGGTCATATTTCACACAGTGGTAATTAATATTTATTGATTCTACTGATTACATATATTATAGTTCAGTAAGTTTTTTTATATAGCACTTTTCACGCATTAAAAGCCACAAACATCTCTTTTCATTTTCTCTCATTAATTCAGAAAACAGATTTATGTTTTGTGGCAATATTCAAATTTTCTCAACTTTATTTACATTGCACTTTATCAAACATGTAAAAGCAAAAAAGCTCTTTAAAGGCCAAAAAGGTAATAAACACAAAACTTTAAGTAAAACAAATAAAGATAATACAGTTTAAACTTTGGCACAAATAAAGCAAGTAAAAAACAATAGTAATAGTGATATAGTGGTTAAACAAGTTAATGAACTTGACTAGTTCCTTATCAGAATTTATATCACCCCTGCAGATGACAAAGAAAAGGTTTTTTGTTGTTTTTTTTATGTTGTTGTTTTGCTCTTGATTTGTCATAAGACTTCTTTATGTGTTGCTGGGGTCAGTGCTTGGATGAACTTTTGAAAATAACATTTACCACATCAACCACCTGCCCTTTGTAACCCATGCCTAACTACAGTGTGAGAATGCTGTGAGCATTCACCACAAGCTGACAACACCCTAGGTTAGATGAGCTGCAGCTGAGGAAAATGCCTTTGTTTCTTCGCTCTGGCCTGGAGTCAGAGGTCAGTTCACAAACTGTGACATCATCGAGACTGATACAGATTTAGTTAGCTTAAATTTAAACAAAGGGAGATGGTCAGGCCTTGGCGTTACAGACTACACAAACTGCTCTAAATTTGTCTTTTTCTGCCTGAGTTGCTAAGACAGTAACACTGAGTTTTTCTGCTTGTACAACCACAAAACTAACACAGGCAGGGGCAGAAGGAGAAGGAGCTCAGGCGAAAACGAGGACAAAAAAAAAGAGGAAAGACAGAAGCGGGCTGCACTAACCACAGTCTTTTTCTGGCTACTGTTGTTCATTGCACTTCACCACACAATACTCAGCATGACCACAACTGGCTGAAGTTAGGGAAGAAACCATATTTGTGAATGTGGGAGGGAAGGAAAGGATGAGGACAGTCAGTGGAAGAACTGAGGAGAGTTGACAGCAGCCTGTAAAATCTGCAGGTTGCCCACAGAGGTCAGTGTGTTTCCACTACACAGCGTCCATCAGTTCTATGCTTTTTCTCACATTGCACAGTTTATTTCCCAGAATGTGAAAGATAAGAAGGTTTTTATGGATTATTCTAGCAAAATAAGATGAAGGCTAAAAGGACATGAAATGCTAATAATGTTTGAAAAATAAAGGAAACCTTTTCCTTATTTGTGTTTCTTTCTCTACCACCCATGACTAATTCTCTACCAGAGTCTGTATGACAGGCCACTATATGCTTACCTGGTATGTGAACACCTCCAGGAACATCTCAGGCACATAAAAGCATTCTTAAAAAGGTATTTAGCAATTTTCTGATAGTTATTTCCATTTGTTTTGGATATGAGTATAATATATTTGAGTTGATTTTATAAAAATGTGAATTAGCTAAATAAAAAAATCCTTTAGAGGTAAAGAGAGGAAAGGAAAACTGCCATGTATTTCTCATAAAATGCCAAACTTCTCATGAATTTCACCATGTAACGGCCTCATATCTCCATAAACATGGAAGTACACCAGTAGAGGTATAGAAAATAAACTTTTATTCTAATATGTGTAGAACCCAACCTCTAACTCAGCTGCACATCGCCTCTTTTATGCTGTCTCTCTTCCTTTACCATGTCGCTTATGTTTTAGATAGATTGTGTTCAGGTCATTTCCAACTTTCATTGTGTCACAAGTGAGTAGAAGAGGTACTCAAATGCTGCAAATACGTGTCCTGAGCTTAACTTTCATTTCAGGCTTTAAATTAGCTCTAAACAGAAAGTCAGTTCTGTTCTCTGATTATCTTGATATATATCTGTTGTAAAACCTCCCTTTGATTCTGCATTGGTGTGTGTTGGTCTTAGATAAGTTATGCCTCAGAGTTCAGACAGTTCTAACTTCAGTTTATTAGCTATAAGGAGATAAAGAGAAATATGCTTCAGTAATCTATTACTCTCTATCTCTGCACTAATCTCCCTGCCATCACTGGCTATGCCCCCTCCTCCTTTCCCTTCGTTCTCTCTGCCAGTGCCTCCTCCTCTCCTGGTGGTCTTCCAGCTGCCCACAGAGGTCAAGAGAAAGACAAACTGGCCAATCGGGAGCTAGTGCAACATAAGGTCAGGGGCCACAGGTCAGCTGACAGCATGAGCAATGGAAAGTCAAGACCAAATGGCCAGTGGTTGCATACCTTTAAAAAACTCATCTTTTTATAGAAAACTCAGCTGTTGAAATGTGGGTTTAATATTTCAATACTTGTTACATCACGTGTTAATGTGTGGAATGCTGAGAAATTCAGATTTTAAAGAGGTTTGCTTTTAAGACTTTTTTTTATTCAAGATGCATCATTAAGTGGGACTTTGATGCTGTGTATCATCCGTCCACATGCACGGGCTGAATTTGACCTGGACAAATTGTCCTTCTGTATGTCAGCAGCATCTGAAATGGAGCCAGTGTGGAGGCAAAGAGATGAAGGGAACAGACAAAGAGTTCACAGTAATCTCTGATCAGGGCGGCCACACCCTGACCTACAAAGGGAAACCGACTGCTGGGGGCCACAAGTGTGCACCAACAGACACACACTCAAAGCTGGCTATATCAGGTACAGTCTGTCGTAATTCTATACTGGAGACAAAAAGATGGGAGGACATGATGAGGGATGAGGTGTGTTCTCTCTGAAGTCGAGCTAACTGCTACCCCTCCTCTGGGCTCTGTTTGCAACCTCACCTCTCTCCATCCAGCTCTTCACTCTCCATTTTGAGTCTGAACGTATGTGAAGTTTCGCTGCGAAATGCTGCCTTATTCCACATCCTGATAAGACAAATTCACAGTGCCGACTGGAGAGAGAGGGTAATTCTACCCTCCACAGATGGGCAAGAGGATGAATCTCAACACTGACGTAATCAGATGCATGTGAGACATTCCTCTTTAATACTTTCTCTATCTAATCAAAGGTGTCTGAAACATTTCTAGTTCTTTCTTTTAGGGAAGAGGGCAGCTCAGATCGATATCTGTGAAAGTTCAGAGTAACTTTTTACCCAAAGGGACCATAGCAGCTGCTGTCCATAAATAAACTAGCTAAAAAGTGCTCCTTTTAGGCACACAAGCAGCAAGTATTTGAATCTCTAATTTAACAAATACTTGTTGTTGAGGCTTGATTAGGTTTATATTATAAAACAGAGAACAGGATGATCAACCCTTCTGCAATGTTTCATACAAACTTATTTGTGCAAGAAGATTGTGAAAATATCAATATGGAGATTTAATATCCACAGTTTTTACCTGTAACTACTAAAGTCATCGCTGATATTTTGCACCAGTGAGGATGTCGTGGGTTGATGGATGTGCCTGGAAGGCAGTAATGTGTTCCCACAAAGTAACGGCTGTGTGTGATTGGCCCCTCCTCTCTTGCGTCGAGGCAGGGTACCGTGAATTGAGATTTGCTGGAAGGCTGTAGTGGGAATTTGTGATAAGCTGCTGTGCCCTTGAGGGAGACTGCAGAGAGGACACAAAATAGTTAGAAAGTTTCATTACTTTGGGTTTTTTTTAAATAAAAGTGTTCAAATTTGGTCTTATTGAAAGCGCTTTGAAAAATTAGATTTGGGATTTGGCTCAACAAGTTATGCTACATTAGGAAAAGCATAAAGTGCAAATTATATTCAACAAGTTATTTCAGTCTGACCAAACATACGGTCATGCCTCATCAAACACACCCAGGTCTGGAGCTGAGGAGGTCCATGGAGGTGGTGAGGGAGTTCTGTAGCCTCCTGGAGGAGCTGCTGGGTGCTCCAAGCGAGGTGCTGGCCACTCCAGGGTGAGCAGTGCCTCCTCCCAGGGCATGGTGTGCATGGAGGGACCTGGGCAGACTGGCGAATCGCCCCTCAGCCATCATCCTTAACTCTGCAAGAATAAACGCAGATGTTAACAGCCTGCCAGAGAAACAATGAATCATATCTGATTACAGGAAGTTACTGGTTTTATACAATAAATTAGTGATTTAGTGAAGATTTCAAATTCAAAATCAGCCCACAAAATACTCATGCACACAAAAAGTAAAGTTACGTAACCATGGGAACACATGTCACACTCAGAAGTATTATGGTATATGATGCAGATACCACACCCAAACATGCAACCACATACACACCAACACACTGCCCAGAGCAAATGAAATCATCATTACATAATATTACATGTTGGTAACACTAGCAGGCCTATGAACGTGCTGCTTATGATTCATTGTTTCCCCATTTTTATATTAATAATTCTTTAGGAATTATGCCTTAATAATAATCCTCAAAACAAACAGACAGTAGCTTCTTCTGCTCAGACAGTAGCTCGAGTTAGCGGATACAGACACCACAGTTATAAATACACACTGATGAACAAGACAGATAGCTTGACAGGGCTTGAAAACCCTGGACGGGTTCTTCATAAATTCCCCTTCTGTGTGTTGATGAGTGGACAGCACACTATCATCTGCTCTGAATCACTCAGCAGGCAGCGGTTAGTCACACCGTCATACAAAATATCATGAGATGACAGACGTGATGGATCCAGCAGGCCCTCCCTGCTCTAATCTCATCAAACCCAAGAATCTGCCCTCAACAACCCTGGTTGTTATCCTGACTGTTTATAACCAACCTGATAGTGATCAGAGAAAGCCGGCAGCAGAGTACAGCCCTTCAGTCCAGATCCAAACAGATCAGCATAATTATTTTAATTCAAAGAAGGAAGACTAAGTTAAAAACTGCTAAAATGGCATGGCCATAAAGAACAAAATATCCACGTGCACTTATTAATACTACACAACTTTAACTCCTCTATCTGCATGCATACAACAGAAACACGAGTCCAACACTGCGGAGCCACAGCAAGATAAACACAGGCAGTCAGGGAGGAACAGCATGTCTCAGTTAATCATGCTCTAACTGCAAAACACTCAGGTTTTAATGTAAAATCTTGTTTTTGTGAGTGTGTGTAAAGCCGCATGATCACATATAAGGTAAACACTTTCACGAGACAACCCTATAAGAACAGAAATGACAGGAAGCTTTAAAGCTAATCAGTTGCAGAGGGTATTGCATCTTTTTCATTAGCTTATTGAAAGCTATATCATGCATCAGCATCTCACTGCACTGCTTTCTGGCAGTGCTCTTTCTCTGAATGTCCTTCCTATAATAATCATTGCTCTCTAATCTTCTGCAGAGGTTTAATTTTAAACAGAGATTCATAAAATACTGAATGCTAACAAACAGGTGGAGATGAACACGTCCACCAAATGAGCATGCAGAATTAATGTCTGACTTCTTTACGACTCGTTCACACTAAACATATGTTCTAATTATATGTGTATAACCTGAATCCAGGCATTGATCCACATCACCCCCAAAATCCTTATTCCTTCTTCCATATCTGAGTTTTACTGAAAACCTTCATCCAGATCCTTTAATAACCTTTTGTTGCTAACAGACATACCTGGAAGGAGGTAAAAATACGTTAAATCAGATTGCATCTAAAAGTTTATCTTATCTTCACTCAGCATGATTAATCACCTTAGGAGAGACAGATTATTTTTTCTTCCCCAGTTTTCCTTGTTCAGGCTAAATAAAAACACAGAGATGAAACTAAAATGGTGAGAAAATCTAGTTTAAATTAAATGCTAGGAGAACTTTTCATTCTTTCTGTGAAAAACACATGTACCATGAATCTGAACAGAATTAAATGGCTTTAAATGACGTATTTTTGTTACGTTGACTTGTTGAGAAGAGCATTAAGGATGTTACGTCTTAGAAACTTGGTGCTTTGACAACAATTCAAACACAGTCCAGTGAACAAAATAGACTTATACACTAGTGAGCTCCTGTCTTCATTTGTGGAAGAGCTTGGGTTAGAGGTGGTACTCAGTCGACCTCTTCACACCTCTGTTACCTGGCTTGCTGATCAATGACCCAACCAGGGCTGATCAGACCCCATCCTGTGTCGAAGTCACATACTGATTCAAACTGCTCTCCCCTCCCAACCAGAGCCATCTGCAGGCTCTCTCTGCTGCAACTACATTGTTACATATGGCTCTTCTTCTCTTTTTATGCCCAACATATAGTCTGCTCAGAGAGTGGCTAGCAAACTTTGACTGTCCACCTCCACTGGCATGCACCTGATTCTCCATCTGTTCCTCCAACTATCCTCCACAGCTCTTCATACTTCTCCCGCTTTGCTTCATGGTTCCTCCTCCACCCTCTCTTTCCAGAGAACTGTAAACCCGAGCAGGATTAGTTGTTTGGGTCTAGCACTCCGGTGAACCAGAGTCTTTACCCATCAATGATGCCCCAGTTTGTGAAGAAGAACCAATGCTGTTTTGCTCCAGTTGAAAACCATCTTTTCAAAGAGGCACGGACACAAAGTTCTGCCAAGGTGAAAGGTTTTATATGAGGAAGAAGCATGTCAACCTCTGCTGTGACAGAGTACGTGTGTATGGTCATGTGGATAATTCTTTGTGGTTTTATGGAAATACAAGAAATTAAAAATACCCTGATGATGATGATCCTATGAAACAAACAGCTGACTCACTGGTTTAACTTTAGTTTGGTCTTTTTTTAACAGTGAGTCAGTCTCACAAGCACATACAGAGACCTGAATCTGTCATGCAGTAAAAAAACACCTCTGAGTTTGGAAAAATGTCAACAGAGGAGCTTTAACCACCTCAAGAGAAGCGGCCGAGTGGCTCTGTGAATACAGATCAACACATCCATTTAGTCCGGATATCTACAACGCTTAGGAATAAATTAAATTTAGCTTTACGTCACTTTCTTTCTCATCAGGACTGTAACAATGCTTACACTAACATAACACCTGACAGCTTCGGATCCGCCATGTTGGAAGCTGCATCTTGGTACCATGTGTGTAAAGAGGTTACTGTAAGAGTGTGATGGCTCATAAACACATAACAGACAGCGACTCATTAAAACAGAAGCTGCAGCTGTCGTTTGTCATTTTTATTGGTGAAGGCAACCAGTTGAAACTGGAAAGGATGAGATTTGATTGAAAAGTCTCAAAGCGTTTATTTGTCGGCTTTAAATTTGTTCCTACATGGAACAAAAGACTTATCAGGAAGCAGGGGGGTCACTGCCTTGTCACGATGAGTGACAATAAAAATGCAAATACAGCTTTAGAGGGAAAGAACAGCTGGCCAGTTCAGGACTCTTCAGAGTGACGAGGGAAGTTTATTCACACACACACACACACACACCTTCGAATACACTATAAAAGAGCTACAAAGGCATGCTGGGTCAGAGTGTGGATTCCTCTGAGGGCCAAAACCATTACTGGAGGAGCACCTATTATAAGACCTTAAGGGATTCGTCTGCATGTGTGAGTGTAGCTGTTGGTGTGTGTAGCCCTGACCATCTGTCAGACACACACACACTCCCCTGCACTGGAGAAGGGACTGACTCTTTATAGTCCTTTTGAGAGAAGACAAACACATTTTACTTAAAAAAAATACTTAGTCGATTAATCTTTTCACTAAATTATTCATGATAAGTGCTACAGGAAGAAAGTGTGAAGTGTCCCACTCCGTCTCCTAATTTCTTTTATTTTGACGACTACATCGTCCCCATCTAATCCTTCCATGCAATTTAATGCACATTTCTACTTTATGTTAGTCTCCTCCATCCACTCTCATCCATCTTCCTCTTTCAGTCTGGAGCCCCCTCCACACACACATCCTCTCCTTCTCGCTCTGTCTGCCCATCATGATGTCAGCTCTTTTGCCTCCTGACTTTGTCTCCTTCTCTCTATTGTCCTTCTATCGCTTATAATAATAAACTTTTCTCCTCCCCCTCCTCTTTTTACTTCACGGCCTCATCCTCTCCTCCCTACAGCTGCTCAGTCACCGGTCACCCCGTTCTGCATCTCACACACACATAAACACAAATTAGTGCTGGTATTTCCTCGACCAAGGCTATTATAACCTATATTAAGACTCTACCCTGCTCACTGCAACAAAAGAATGAGCATGGAAACAGTTTTTAAGGTTCCTTTATAAAGTTTGTTGTTGGTTTAACCAACGTATCGTGTAAGTCAGTTTAGTAATGCCTACTTTCTGCAGCTGCTGGTTCACTGTAGATAGAAACGACCATCCTTACTAATGTTCTGTATTTGCTAAAACAGGTTTAGTCATACCAAATAGTCTTATTCTCCTGGTACACTGAACCATCTGTGTACTAAATGGATGCTGACATAATCCACAGTGGTGATAAATCATCCAGGAGGTTTGTGTTTCTATGTTTTGGATGACTGAGGATGTCTTCATACACATGAGCAGTGACACTATAGAGAAGCTGACTTCTGCTTTTTGTTGCAGGGTCCCCTCTGATCCTCTGCCTCAGTGTCACCTCTATTTTTAGCAAATGATGAATATTAAACCACTAGGGATTTCTTCTAATTCTAAAAAAAAAACAGAAAGGTATTATTTTGGAAAGATGCCAAGGAAAAGCAGCAGAACTATACCCCAGGACCTATTTGGTTCTATGCAATAGACTGGAGAAGGACACTGATTGTGTTTGTTACACCTTCATTGTGTGAAGAGCTGAAAGTAGCTGAAATCTGTCCTGTTGAACAAAGTATTTAATCTGAAAAAGTGCTAATATTTCGTTATCTACATTTTCAGATGTGGACAAACATCTGTAAATGGAAATCCACAGCAGGAAAAATGACGTTTTAACAGACACCAAACAAAGAGTGTTTTCCTTGATTGTGGTGTTTTAGACAAAACATTATACACTGAGGTCTGCTTTGTCACCAGCGATGGTGACGGCCTTGGGTTGGGAACACAGAGACAAACACACAACCTTGGGTGGGAAACAAGTGTAGATGAACAGGAAGAGGAAAAAAACATTTAGATGACAGACAGCTCATTACAGAAGATTACTTACATTTGCCTATCTTTTCCCTCACTCCTTTTCAAAGATTTCCCTGAGCTGACTCACAGGGTTGGACACAAATGAAATTCAAGTGATTTTAGTCCAACTAGTGATGTAGTTTCTCTCCATCTGTCTCGAGCTGACACTACACATACACAGAAAGCACGTTTGCAAACCCTCTGAGGTTGTGGTTTTGAAACAGGACCAGCAAAACTTCAGCCCGACAAAAGGAATTACCATATAATGCAGTTTACAAAACACAACATGAATATCCGTGTTTTTGAGAAAATACTCTCCACACAATTAAATGCTTTTACATGAAAGCAATTTCATACAGTTAATTGCACATGCTGCAACTCTGGTCTTTCATCACAAGTACAAACAACAACATGGATGTGAATGAGAGGTTTCCTTTAGCTGGCTTACAGCGTTTTCCTGCTATGGCATGCACACAGATACAAAGCACACATGCACACACACCATTGCATTAGTGAAACCACCCCTGGCCAGAAGTGAACAATGGGAACAACTGTCACATGACTGCTGTAGAGCCAGGCTTTGTTGAAGAGAGAGCTCGAGGTGTCCCGCTGCGCTCTTGTGTGCGTGGGCCCACCAGCTTGGATGTGTGTATGAACTGTGTGTTCATACAACATCATCATATTAATGAGACTATTATTAAATCCCACAGCAGTAGCTGCCATTGCATTTCTAAATCTTTGTGCATTTGTCTCGGTCACATTCTAAAACATTTGCACCCAACTTCCCTCTGTCTGATTTTGCACATCTGCACGCAGGGTGGTAAAATCTGACATCTGTGTGCTGTGACTGATAACCCCAATGTGAGGCAGTCACACAGGGTCAGCTGAGGGTATATCCACACACGATGAATTTAAATCTGCTCTTATTGAAATAGATCACGTACCCTTACACAGTAAGATCCATAAAATAACTTTACATTCAGTGTATTGGAACATTAAAAGCATGTTAAAATGAAGTTTCCTCTAGGGATTTGCCGATGGCTTTAAGTTGTGAATTATCGCTACATGAATAAAATTCTGGCTCCTAACATTGAGATTAAACTCAGCCATTTATCATCCATGAAGAAAAAGTTTGGTATCATGTATGTTTTACTTCAGATAGAGGTCAGATAGAGATATGATGAATCAAAGAAGGACATGCAGTGATTAATAAACCCAAATATAAATAAAGTGTGGGTGTCACATTGATAGTTATCAAGTGTCTGCACCTGTTCACCAAATAAACAATCCCTGAGTTTCTTTTAAACTAAAACTTGGTTTGCATGATTTATAGCATTCTGTTTTAGGCTAAGGGATGACAAAAGGCGTTAGCAAATGTTCTCGATTGTAGAGGTGCTCGATTCAGGAGAGGGTTAGCTTAGCTTAGCTTAGCTTAGCGTGAGCTGTGGTCAAAGGCGAAAAAGCTTTTTTTAACATATGTTGACACAGAAACCGGGTCTATTTACTAAAGTTTTTTTGTGTTGTTTCTTTTTGTGTTTAAAACACAACTTTTCTGAACCGATCATCAGTTTACCTGAATGTACAAACCATACCAACAGTTACACTGGCAGAAAACAGAGTTGCATTCATGCTGCAGAAGAAGTTTTACAGAAAATCTCATCAGCTCAAACAAGTGTCTCTTTTTTTTGCTTCTATTCTCTTCCTTCCTCTTCTTCATGAGTTTATTTACGTCACATGAGTTCCTATTGATGCAACATTCTCTGTTTTTGGTGCATTTCTGTGGTAGTGTTGCATCACCATCACATGGTCCAGCATTGTCAGTGGTTTTGTGCATACACCTACAGTTCTGGTAACAAATTTGTCTTTAAGGAAAACAAAGTCGGTTTTATCTCCATGGAGCCTTGATGACACCTTTACGCTTCCTGTAAAAATCCAACTGGTACAACTTTTTGTGTCAATGGTGCAGGTTTAGTCTTTGGTGTTCATTTCTAATGATTTAACACCTGAAATCTTTAAATTAATGTAAAAATTACAAAAAGCACAAAAGTTTAATGAGATATCCGTTTAAAAAATGTACCAATGCTCTTTAAAGATTTCCAGTTACTGAACCAGTCAGGCAGTGACCAGAAAGTCACTTTGGTGCTGACAGATTGCTGGAATACCATCTACCGAATACCCAGGAAACACACCACCACACATAGAAGACTGTCCCTGGATCCATCCCTTAGTTACAGCTCTGTGACTCTTACACAGACACATCACAGCATTAATTAAAGGGGTGAATCCTGCTAGTCTTTATCTTCACAATAAAGTTTAGACATGACAATGACTAATGTCTGAAACAACCTGCTGCATGTATGTTTTTCTGCACAAACACACAATCATGCACACATGTCTTGGCTCTGCCATCACCTTGTGGGTGGCTCGCTGTTAAAAGACGTGTTCTCATCGCTGAAAGGTCAGAGTTTGAGTTTGAGCAGCAGTCGCTCAACCTGTCAAAGTGATCCTGAGTTAGAAAGTGAAGCCCTGTTTGGTGAGCGCCCCACATTTGTATTACACGTTTATTTATTACTGCCTCTTATACACACCCAGAGAAGGGGTTGAATTGTTTTACTGCATCTACACAGCAAAAACAAACCAATGTCAGAACCTCCATCCAAGATACACACGTATTTACTAAATAAACATAATCTGACACAAGAAAAAACAAGATAAAAGAAATACTGCTGATCTTATCGGCCATATTTCATGTAATTATTCCCTGCTGGGGTTTCTTCACCACCAATCTCAACAACCACAGTTACACCCAGTGTCTTGGGATTGCAGCTTCTTGCACAAAAACTCCCAGAGTAAGTGTAACTCACAACAAGCTGTAAACAATTCAGCAGTTTGGAAGGACACACAGCTGAGATATGGAGACAGCATGTGAGTATGGAGATATGAAAAGGGGACTCGCTTGCTGTTTGGATGATTATACACATACATATATATATGTATATATATACATACACACACACATTTTATATATGTAT
>JBAMHV010000015.1:3876772-3909575 GCA_037177535.1 Pseudomugil gertrudae
ATATATAATGCAGTAAGAATAAAAAGGTTAAATGCAGATGATATGTGTGCATGTAATGAGTACGTTCTGGTTTCAGGCTTCTTCTGTAACAACTGTCAAATCTTAATATAAGTTTTATAAAATGAGAGGAAACTATAAGTGAAGAAAATTCCAGATTTTTGTAATAAATATGAATGAGCAGAAAAAAAGGAGAAACAAAGAAGCTAGAATGGTAGAGTCAGAGTAAAACATGGCCACTAATAACAATGAACTTTTCTAATGATCTATCAAAATACAAAGAAGCACTTCTGAGAAATCTAATTGTCCTCAGTGTTGAGAAATAACATATCGATCAGATATTTTGCTGCACAGCCCAATAACTGAATCTTTACTACTCTCAAAAGAAATGGCTGCTATCCGTTCTGTCATTTTAAATTTAACATTAGCTAAATGTTATCTATGTTTTCTTAGAAGGGATAATGATAAAGAGTTTAAAGTGCTTTTGTGGATTTTCACACTGAGAACATCCAACGCTATGCTGCCTACTCCTCTGCCACTACATGTAAAAGTTTCTAGAGCCACCATGGTCATAAAGACACTAACACACATTTTTTACTTTCACTTAATCAAAAGGAGGCCACAGGGAAAAAAATAGGTGCAAGTTAGAGTCCTATAAGATCAAAGATGCACCATTAAGTCCCACACATTTAACAACTGCAGTTAATTAAGAAGCCGGTGCGATATAGGAATTCCACTGAAACCAGCTTTGGTCTCCCATGTCTGTCTTCAGCTCCAGACATCAAGACTTAAGTGCATCTTTCAGCCAGATGATGGAAGTAACTACCGAGCAGCTCAGACTACTAAACAGCTGTACATAGTTTCAGAACACTGAAGCTTTACTCCGACGATAAGTGGTTTATCTCGTAAAATTTAAAAGGGCGCCACATGGCTGCTTGAAAAACCTTCAATGGCATCTGAGGGAATCACCTGAACACGTGGGTGAAGCCACGTAAAGAGAGCGGAGCATTACATGTGGTGAGAAAAAGTCATCATAAAGGCTTTCGGAAACAGACACTAGATACTGTTACAAAACGGATTAGTCAGTAGACACAAAGGTTTTATGCTAAGTTACTCCTGGGGATCTCTCCTCTAGAGCACTGGCATTTTGCCTCTTTATTTAGAAATGGAAAGAACATGCTGCTCATACACTTTCTCAAAAGCGCTGACAGGAGATAAGAGCATGAACGAGGTCAGCACTCAAGCAGAAAAGAAAAGAGCACTAAGTACTCCCAGTAGAACCAGAATACAAGTTCACTATCGAGAAACTAAACCAGTAATCTGTCCCTGGAGAGTTTTTCTTCCTCTCCTCGCTTCTTCCTGTTGGTTTGACCTCAGCTGTTTCTCATGACCACATGTCTCTAGAGAATTGTTGCAGCATCCATTTTTATTATAGAACATAAATAGACTTATATTATGATCTAAACAGATCAGAATATTTAACATACACTCTTGAGAGGAACTTTGGCAAACAACAAACTGAGAGGCCAGAGCAGCCAAGACAGCACTGGAGGGCCATTTTTATCTTTTTACTCAGCCATTCTCTAATACCTGCATTGGCTGCCCTCTATCATCCAAGGGCATTCATTTTGCCAATCACATTAAACTGACACACAATCCAACCAATTGAATTAGGCTGTAAAAATAACATCAGCATCATCGCCATCAGTCCCAGCTCTTGCTGCTCAGCAGGATAGTGTGATGTTGGGTTATTTAAAATGTGGGGAAAATGGGACATTTTAACCCAGATAGAAGCAATATGCTCATCATTTAAATGGCACACAAGTTTGCTATCAGCTCAAATGCAAGCAAAGGTATTAAATCACACATTCAACAGCTGTAGATTATTCAGGTGTGTACGAGTCTGGTCCTAAATGGCTAAATTCCCCCCTTCTGCAAGTCACTTCGTTCTGCAGAGGTCTGGCAATGAGACACTCGTTAGATTGGAGAAGGGTTGCATCTAAAAACTGCAGGATAGTAGATCTTGAGGACTGGACTGGACAGGTTTACAGGAAAGCAAGACATCTTAGTGAAGTCTAAATGATATATACCCATGCATGTCATACCTGCATCAGCCAATATTGTGAAAATCAATTTAAATGAAAACATTTTTGTATATGGTGACATGTTATTTACACAATAATCAAATTCAGTATTAGAGAAAAATATTTTGTTCTATATCAAACAGAAACATCTACTCAAGCAGAGACCACCAACATGACTAATGTCTTAGTGCTTTAAAAAAAAGATTGTGACATATATTAGATCTCAAATATCACCCATGATGTCATCAATCCACATGAAAGGCTCATCTCACATTTGGTGTTATTGTTCAGCCTGGGTGATCTGACCACACATGGCATAAGAATGCTTTCTGCGCCTGTGTTGCGTGACCACCTGTAATTGGGTGCACATGTTACATACTACAAGGCATCATCAATAAGAAACTTTTTACGCAACCCACACTCAAACCTTCTTACTAATCTACTGATCTATATTATCCTGACAAAACTGGTCTTTTTAAAGCAACAAAGATCCTGCAATTTATTTCACTCAAACATAAAAAAATGGCTAACTCAATAAGATAATGTTTGGTATAAATTCAAAGCCTCTTGTCCAAAATGCTGCTTGGATAGGCTCCCACTACCCGAAACCCTGAACTGGATAAGCGGTTAAGAAAATGGATAGATGGGTAAATTCATAGCCATCATCTGTAATTGCATAGATGGCAGCTGTACTTTTATTGGTTGATAAAAGCATCTGACCTCCAACCTGTAAGGCTCCTTCATTTCTTATCAGCTGTTGGAGAGTTTCAGACTTATAAGCTGCTGTTGAAGTGTTTACACTGTGAATGCTGAGTTGTTGAACTTGTTCTTCATTGTTTTTCATGACGTCACAATAACTGTGTCTCACCTTTTATATATTGTATTTGGACCAGTTTGTATGTAAATATTCTTGATAGTGTGGTTTTGTTGACATGCGAACTGATCCATACGTCTGTTTATGCAGAATCTCTCCTGTCCAAAATATTTAAATGAAATGCACAACATGGGGATGGTGGATTACTCACCCACACCTGCTCCTGTGCACCCCATCCATCCATCCATTTCCAACCGCTTGTTCCCAGAGCGGGGTCGCGGGGGGGCTGGAGCCTATCCCAGCTGCCTACGGGCGAAAGGCGTGGTACACCCTGGACAGGTCGCCAGTCCATCCAGGCACCCCATATTATGAAAAAGGTAAACTATGGTAAAACCCACAAAGCCTCTACATTCTAATGTGATGGCTTTGCAACTAGCCCCGCTACACTCCAGGTCTGCAAATATACTCAGTATTGCCAACCAGTCCAACACAATCAGGTTTGAATGCTGCATTATATCTAGATTATGAAAAAAAAACCTTATTACATGTTTTTAAGTTCCTTGCTTCTGCCTTAAATGATGCTCAACATCACATCAGACCATGAATTAATTAAGAAATAATTGGTAAAGTAAGGTCAACACATAAATCGTGTTAATAGTTAGCTCCAGGTAACATGTATGGTGTTGAAAGCAAAACATTAAACTACTCTATCAGGATACAAAGTCTAAGAAAACCAATTTTTTGGGGTTTTCTGCTCAGTGAAAAGAACATAAAAGTATCTTGAAGTACCAGAAATCCACATTGTCCAGTGAGTTTCTCAAAAGGATCCTGAGAGCCTCCAGAGGAGGAAGGTGTGTAGGGAGCAAGTGATACAAGCTCTCCTTTTCCACATATGTTTCCCTTCTCAAACAATTTAAGGACCTTGGACAGAATAAATGTTTATTGAAGTGTGTTTTGCATCTTTAGTCATATTTCAGGGATTTGATTTTAGGAGATTTTTTACGGGGACAATGACATTTATTCTGAATCTAAAACCATTTACTGAAATCAAGGCAGAGATATTCCTGTTTGTAAGAAGGCTCCGTGACATCTCCAGCATATTTCTGAGACGTGAAAATCATTTTCTCCCTGTGGTTTGGCGCATGTCTTCAAACATGTCTGAAACTGCCTTCAGCATCTGCGTGTAGACAGAGAAACTACAGGAGTGGTTAAATTATAACAGGAAAGGTTATTGTAATAAGGATCAGGTGACACATTCAGTGACTGATTGATAACAGGATGAGGAGGAAACATGTCTAACATCTATCTTCTGAAGATCTTCCATTTCTTTTGGGGTTGACCTTTTCAGGTATATTTTCTGTCTCTGTTCATTACCTGCCTGTTTTTCTTTTGTTTTCCAGCTCCTGACTACTCTTCTTTAACCTGTCGTGACCTAAATTCTGACCTAAACACATTCTGTCTCATCTGGCTCCTGTTTGCATATATATGAATCCATCACAGTTTACTATCAAAGTCACTTCCACAGCGAGTAAAAGAAACATCACAGCTGCATTTGGTGCATGCTGAGACATTACCAAAGGTGGTTTTTGAAATTGACAACTTCGAGTTACCTCTGAGTCGGTCTCTTTCACTCCCATATGCAGGTGTGTAGCAAGCATGGCTGGGCTTGCAGTTAAGTAGCCACACAGCTGAAAACATCTTTGTGTTTAAAACAAGATGACATTCACTGTCTCTGCTCCTACAGAGGGGCTGTTATCACAATGCACCACTACATCAACAGTTTTCACTTGGTTTGGATTTTTTTTCCTCCAAAAGGTTTAATTTTACTTTTCTTCCCTAATCTCTATGACAATTAAACATTTTCCTGGATGTTCATTTTGTCCAGGATTTATGACTCATCTAAAGACAATCATCTTTGTAATCATTTTACTATCCCCCAGGGGGAAAAGAAAGTTTTTTTGGGAGTGTAATTTGACTCCATATAATGATACTGTACATTTTCCAGTCAAAGTTAATCTCCTGTCTTTTTTACCTTCAAAGAAAATAACATCACATGACTTAAATCTGTTCACTGTTAGTAATTAGCTGGTTATTTTTTAATAAATGAAAAAACCCAAAGAATGATTTAATCTTGAGAACTGCTTCTGGTTGGATTTATGCAGATCCCTGCTGGGTCGGAAATGTTTTAGGAGTTATGAGCCAACATGTTTCTGAATTACAGTTTGCAGCCCAATAAAATGCCATGCGGCAAAGAATTTACGAGTTATCACTTGTAGGGAATTCTTAGAGATTTGTATTTAACTTAAAAAGTATGGAAATTGAAATTAATCAAAAAGAAAGCTATAAATAAATCTAGTAGTTTATGCTTTTGTATAATTCCACTCATTCTAATGTTTTACAGGATATTTTAGGAGACAATAAGATGGATGGAGTAGGTTACTGTTTTATTTAACTCATTTAGGATAAGATCAGACTGGGTAAACTATAATAGCAAAATTAAAAATTGATTATTTGGAAATACTCCAGAGTTCAGGCTGAACTGACAACATGTTTTAATCAAAATTACATTTACAATTAAATGTTTTATGTAAAACAGCTTACCCCACTGACAAACTGTTCCCAGGATAAAGTGTTAATTATGCTTCGGTTTACATCAGATACCCTGACATTTGCTTATTTAAACATGACATTAGCTCCTTAGAGTGTAATTAACAATAACGTCCTGCATTTAAAACATGTATACATGCATTTATTTTAAAAATACAATTGCATGGTATAATAATAGAAAAAATTTAACAAAATAAGGAAAAAAAACTGTCCTACCTTGTGCGATTTGCAGAGCAACTAATTGACCCAGAAGCTGCAGAGATCGGCTGCAACCTCAGACTGCTTGGGTCTGGTTAGAGTTGTCCCAGCTTGTGTCGGTGCATTGCAAAGCTCAGTGACACCAGCAGCATGAGTTACTGTCGGCTCCTCAGCTGGAATCTGCAAAGGTACATCCCAGCACCAAGAGGAGGATGCTGCTTTCATGCATGCAGGTCACACTTTGCAGCATCATGTTCGCCTGCTTTCACAGACCAGGGGAAAAACACTTGCTTCATAAAGGTGGCGCTTTGGTTATCAGGTTAACTTTACTTTATAATCCAGTAGCAGGATTAGAGGAGGGGTCAAAGTGAATCAAGGTGGGGCTTATTAGACGCCACGAACACGCAGAGGTGTGTGTGTTGCACTAAAAACCTTTTCAGTGTTTGTTTTGCAGCATTAAATTAACAGCAATGGAAATGTCATTATACAAAACTACGTGTAAATATCCTCATAACATCTGCATACTAACGTGGACCAGGATGTGGACACATCTCCTTCCATTATCTCTCATCTTTCTTTGGGTTAACTTCTGCCCTCATGTGGTTCTTTTAATGAGGTGCATCAGTTAAATTACAGTTTTATCTCGTGGAAAAGTTAAAATATCTACACATGCATCATTGCAAACCTTGAATGACCATAATTAGGCTAAATACGTATGAATAAAACGATTGAATGGGTAAGACAACCAACATAAATATAATTTCAAATAGAAATTTTAATTAAATTATTTATAAACCAAGCTAAACTGAAATTGTTTGTTTAAATGAAGCATTTTAATAAACTACATCAGAAATAGCTAAATAAGATTTAATCAATGACTCTTTAGATTTGCCCAGTGTTAAATGATTTGAGTTTTCACCGTTGAATCGCATAAATAGCTGTTTTCGTATCAATATAAAAAGTATTTCTCATGGGAGTAAATTACTGTTGATTGAAGAATAAAAGTAAACACTAGCCATAAAAATGTTTAATCGATTTTACATGATTAAAAATGAAAGAGAAAGATTTGTGTTAACTTTTCCGCTTGTTACATAGCTTTTATCTGGCTGTTGTGCTTCACTTTCTCCACCCTTTAGTCTCTGACAGCTCAGTAGCCAATAACAGCCTCGAACACAAACAAGCCATCTTTTCAGCCAATCACAATCAAGATAAGGCGGGCGCAGTCTTGTTGATTGGCGCACCACTTCCTCCTTTTTCAGCGTGAAATCAATAAACTGGATCCAAAACGTTCAAGTCGGAAGAGAGAAGAAGCTGCAGTCTGGGTACTTCTTTAAAATAATCTTCTTTTATTCATTTACTTCTTAGTCTCAGAAAGAAGAATATGGATAAACAGATATTAATCTGATTAGAGGTGAAACAGCCACGAGCTGCTGCTGCTCACAAGACTGCGGCATGTGATATCGATTAGTGAAAAGCTACGCGGAACTGCTGCTGGCCTCTTCCAGCTCCTTACCAGCCGAACACACAACATATGCTGTAAGTCAGACGATGGTGACTTTTTACTCATGCTAGTACTGAGTTTCAACCTGAGTTTTGTTTATATTATATAAGTTATATTATATAAGTCATGGCTTTTGGTATCACAGTTCACATCTTGAGTTTGATACATGGATGAGTGTAAATCTCCAAAAACATCTTCACATGAGAATTCAACTTTTTACATTTAAAATATAATAATGTAAATATTTAAGATCCAAAACATCCGATAATGATTGTTTAGTGTGTCACAAGTAACTATATGTTAGAAAAGCTTTATTTCCACACTTTAAATTCTACACATAGTTTTACTTTGCTTCACAATATTATGTCCAGACCTATAGTTTTTGATGGACTAATAACAAATGCTTAAGTCTTTCTTTCTTTGTAATTTAATTTATTTTATATAGCCCTCTGTCATCTGTATCCCTGATGGAGGAAACCTCTTAGAAAATAGAGGTGGAGTTGAAGGAAGATAAAACTGCAGTTATCAGTATAATTTCCACCCAGAGCTGAATAGACTCGGCATTACGAGGAGCAAACATGGTGCACGTGTATAACTGCCATCCTTTTGCCTCACAGCAGATTGTGCAGGTAAGTGGAGCCGGTGCATTAGCCAGTGCATTCTGTGTTTAATCATATAAGCAATGCAGCCCTTAACTGCTTGTAATGTCAATGTGGCTCAGGTGGAGCAGGAACCTGGGCTGGTCTGCTGTGGAGGTGGAGCGCTGTTCGTGGTGGCAGCCGGAGGATGCAAGGTACAAGAAGCAATTTTTTTACACTATAATCAGATTTCCATTTTCTTTGTTGCCATTGTTTTTAGTTAAAGGTAAAACATATTCTGTTTTGTTGCCTCGTGATGAATTAAACAAAGGTGGAAGCATACAGTCTGGAGAAGGAAGGCTGCCCTCTCATCTGTCGCTTTGCCACCATGGGCACCGTGAGGAGCATCCAGCACAGCAAAATAGGTTTATACATTTATTTGCTTTTTTTTTTTTATTGCTGTTTCCTCTTTTTAAGGGAGCTACATGTCTCTCCAACAGATAGAGACAAAGTATGTTTTAATTTCATGGCTGTGGATTGTTTGTTTTACTTCCAGGAGACTACCTGGTAACCATTGAAGAAAAGAACAGCGCCACCTATCTGAGAGCCTACACCAACTGGCGCTACCAGGTATGCGCTACACACCAACCAAAACTTTCTTACAAGTACTTCATCTTACTTTGTTATTAACATGTAGTCTACTTTTTAAATGAACATTTTTTGCACATTTTAAATCTGCATCTTTTTGTGAAGCTTTAAAATGTTTTTTGAGCACTTCCTGGATTCACCTTGGGTCCATTTTAGCTGTTCTTTTAATAGGATGCCATTAAAAAAGACTGTTGCATTCCCAGAATGAACTCATTCAGCTTATAAGTTCAGTGTATCTTAGTATTTTGTAGAAATAACAACTTCCTGTTTATTTAGTCTCTCTGAAAAGCTCTTGAAGCTAAAACTGTCTCTTGTTTTAGGTTAAACCTGACAATACCGTGATGATAAAGCCTTTTATTGCTGGCTATAAAAAGAGATCGCATCATAGAGCATTTATGGTATTAAAAGAAATATAAAAATAGAAAATTATACATGATTTTAATGTAGGTTTTATTGTGTCTAAAAATGTAAGTTACATGTTTCTTGTTTCTCAGAGAGAAACGAACCTTTCATGAAGACGTTATAAGATGTCTCATACATGTGATGAGTGATTTCCTGCCTTGTGTTCAGGCGGAGGAGAAGGCCCGAGTTGGGGTGCGTTTGCTGGGCCACTTGCTGCGAGGTGCATCCGTGTGGGGTGGCGTGCAGATGGAGATCATTGAGATCCCCCTGGCCGAGCGTCCGGTTGCCGTGGCATGTTGCTCCATATCAGGAGACCTCCTGGTTGGCTGCGAGAACACTTTAGTTCTGTTTACTTTGAGGAGACAGAACCAGCAGAACCTCGTAAGATCCAGCTTAACAAAGTTGTTGTTATTGTTTGTTTCGGACTCCATTGAAATTAAGAAAATGTATTGATGTTTTTAATAATTACAGTAACAACATTTTGATGTTGCTGTGGTGTTTTTTATGTCGCCTGTGAAAATCAGGGTCAGCAGAACCCTCAGAGTCCCTGGCTGAACACCCAGCAGAGCTGCAGTCAGAACCAAGGTAGCTCAACAAAAGTAACACACACGTGCGAATGCGTGAACACATAAGCAGACAGGCACTGATTAAATTCTCATGCATTGTAGGATTATTTGGCTGTTTTAATCTCTGGAAGAAGACATGAAAGTTGAAGGAGCATGTGAAATAGTTTTATTATAATTATGTAATCAGCCGTGTTCACTCACACATGAAACATTGTGTTCATGTGAATACATAATGAATAATACAATGGAAAAAAAGTGACCATGATAAGAGAAAAATGTTCCAGTTTGTGTTTCTGCTTTAAGGTCAGACTTCAGGTTTAAATCCCAATCTTTCTGTCCTGGATTTTGAACGGTCCTTCATCCTGCATCTCCCAAAAATAACTCCTAAACAGGTACTTTAAAGCTGCTGTTCAAGGTTTCACTTTTACCTGCCTCCTCTGTTAAAAACCTTTATGAAAAGATGCAAACCTGCTTTTTGTATTTGTGTCTTTGACCGTTCCACTAAAGATGCAATAGAATGAGTTAAAGTGCTTCAGACTGTCTCATCAAAATATTAACTAGATACAATGCGTTAAACAGCTGCATCATCAAACCATTGTTTAGTACATTTTATTCTCTTATTTCTGTCAGATTAGCTTTAAATATGTTTGTGCTGGAGTATAGGTTTATTTTTCAAAAAGGTTTAGAGGGCATAGTATTAACAGACGGGACCCCCTCAGGCATTAGTTGTAACAAAGGAAAAGAAACTATTATTATACCAGCGTATATCTGGGCTGGTGACCTGTCCAGGGTGTGCCGTGCCTCTTGTATGCTGGTTGCTGCAATTGGCTTCAGCCTATATGAAAAAAAAATTAAATGAAATGAAAAATACTTTATTGATCCCAGAAAGAAATTCAAATTGTTGTAGTTTTATTTATTTATTTATTTTTAAAAACTATATCATTGTTTATGTTTTCCGGCAAGCCTTCTATTTCACAATCCTTCCCCCATCAGGTGCATTTTAGGACTTAAGACATCATTCAGATTATGTTGTTACTTAATCTTCCAGATGATAAGTAACCAAAAAAAAATGTAATTTGAAAAAAAAAAGGTGATGGGCTTTTCTTATGTTGTTTTATGAGTTTCTAAGTTTCTATAAGTGACATATGTTTAGAGAGCCACCACCTTATGGCCATCAGTGGTATTGCAGCTTACATGACCAATATTTCTCTGACAGAGCTTCAGTGACCTGATTTTGGTCAAATACCCTGCCTTAATAACATTTCCTCAAAGAAAAAAAATAAATTCTGGATAATTTTAACAAGGAAAAACTCGGAGTTGCTGATATTTATCATTTATATTATTGAAGTACTGCCAGCACTGAAATAACTTTAGCATTACTGACCTCTCAGGTTGCACTCTGCGGAGGATATGTGGCAGTGCAGGGAGAGTTGGAAGTTCTGGTCCTAAAACTGGAGGCGACTTCTCTGCCTGTAACCATGGATTCATCATCAGACAAAAACGGTACTGGTATAAACAGACACGTCTTCATCTGACTTGAATACACGATGGTGTTTTTGTCCTACAGGGCTGCAGAGATGCGTAGTATCGTCAAGGAGGTTTTGAGTCAGTCTTGAATTCAGTGTCTGCTAAATATGTGTGTGTGTATTTGTTTGTGCAGCAGATTTTCTAGAAGACCAGTGTGACTTTCTGCTCATTCCGAGACACCAGGAGCTGCTTGGTAATCAAGCTAAAGATTGTGAAATCCCTGTCAGTATTGAAAAGACCGGACTGGAGGACAAGGGGCAATACACGCTGTCCTACGTTCTTTTTAGGTGTGCTTGTATTTGTCATTTCCATCTTTTATAGGAAAAGATATATTTCTGACTTCTGATGTGTGTAAATGCCTTTCTGCAGACGTTTTTCACCAGAGTTCTTCCAAGGCTGCAGCATGGAGGAGATGCACCTCCACTCACTGCAGCTCTACTCAATGTTCACCAGTGAGTCAGAAGATTTGTACTAATCTCCTTACGTGTTAATGTTTGGGATGAACTGCAGAATCCAGTTCACCTTGGTTACGGTACCTTTCCAACAACGTTCTCTGCAGGTGACCAATCGATATCTCAGGATGAACCAGCCTGTGTGTTCTGCTTCTTCTCTCTCCCCACCGCCGGTTACCTGTATAGTCTGAAAGGTGGGGTGGAGCTCCTCTCAGCCTATCAGTATCCAGAGAAAGTGCTGGAAGCGGTGCTAACGGATCACCTACTCCATGTCATAACAAAGTATGTCTGCAGCCATGAAGAAATGGTTACAAAATTAAAATATAACCTTAAAATGGATTATAGCTGTGTAATGTTATGTGCTGTGTCTGGCAGGGGTGCATTGCAGTGTTTCACAGTACGATGTGCAGCGGTAGCAGCCAGGATTGAAGACCCTTACATTGACACCACCATGAAGGTGCAAGCCTGCTTTTATAGCAGCAATTTCTGTCATAAAATGTTTGTTTTCAGCTTTTCTGGCTACTTTTTGGTCTCATAATATTATTGTATAGTTTCTAATCTTTGGTGCAGCTGAACAGATTGATGTTGCTGTGTGTATTTATATATTTGGACATGTATTTTATGTGTGTCTCAAAGGCCTGTCCACCCTGCAGCCTGGAGGTGTGCGCTCTCAGAATGCAGTTGTTTATTGGTTTGCGGTCAGTGTGTGTCAGTGGCCGCCATGTCATCCTGCTCTCTGCAGCTGACACAGAAACACCAGAAGAAACTGAACGCAGCACACCGCGCAGGGGCTTGTAGGTCTTACACACTCACACACACACACACACACACTGAGACATCTAACATTCTCAGTAACCTCATTTTTAAGTGCTTTATCAGACATATCTGCATTTTTTATTCATCTAAAGAGGGGTGTTTGGGTGCTGGTGATGTATTTGTGTGTGTGCAGAAGCTTCATAAATCTTTTTACGGCGTGTGTGTGTTGTGATTTTAGCGAGTTGAAAGAAAACAACATGCTGACTGGTTTTTTCCTCGCGGTGGGAATCGATCCCGCAACCACACCAGCCCTGGAGAACCTTCTGTCGCACCCCTTTCTGTAAGGACAAACCCCGACCAGATCTGTGACCCTTTCAGGTCAAGCTGCAGCACAGAGACGTGTAAAAATAGGGATGCGAATCAGCCAAAAATGTTTCTGATCTTTTATGTTCTAGAAATGTTTTTTTTTTAATTTATTTCAACTAAAGTTTTAAAAACACAAACAGCACAGCTTTAGCATCAGTGTGAAAATATTGCACCAGTATTATTTTTTCCTAAATTGGGACCCTCAGACTTTTTTTTTTTATGAAAACTAAAAAAACTGAATTAATTTTAGGTGTAGACGTTACGTTCTCTGTGAATATAGAATATGTAGGAAGCCAAGTTGAAACACTTTGCTAATGTATTATTAAAGAATATTCTTACGGTTATGTTTTACATTTAACAGCAGCCGATTCATACTCTGATCTTAATTTATACATATATTAATATTTACATTTTTCCTTTTCTACAAAAGATAACCAATCGTATGACAACAAGCATAAACTCTGAAGAAGCTAGTGAGTTTTATTAAAATAGATTTATTACAGTGTCATGTGGCAGCCTGGCTTCAAAGATACACTTCCTTTTATAGAACTAAACCCAGATAACCCTAACCTCCCTAACTCCCCTCAGTGTGTGTGTGTGTGTGTGTGTGTGTGTGTGTGTGTGTGCGCGCTTTGGTTTGCTCATAAATTAATCATGCATGGACTCTTATAAAAAAGGTTTGTTTTGGATTTTACCAGTTCACGTAATAACTGGATTTCATCCAACAGGTTCTTGGGTTTCTAATTGCACCAAAGCAAACACACTAGTTTGATCATTTTGTTGTCTTTACAAATGAATAAATATGGTTTTATTTTAAAAAACAGTGAAGCAGGAACGTCTGCTTGCAGGTACCTCGTATTTTATGGCCACACATAAACCGACTTTAACCTACAATCACACAAGCACCAGGAGTCCTGGTTATCTATGATCCCACATCAACCTGTTTACTAATAAACCACTAACTGTTTGTTAAATGTAATTTATATGTTTGCATAACATCCTTAATTTCATCCAAAAGATTGTTCTTCCCAGGAAGTAAGCATCTTTCCATCTGGCATAGTGGTGTCTAATGCATGTTACTGTGTGTGTGTGTGTGTGTCTTTATTATGTTGTCAGTAATGTGTATTTTTTTCAAAGCTTTATTTAATGTAAGACAGCAGCTGACAAAAGGTGATTATGGAATGCATCAAGCCAGTAATAATACTTGATGATGATGCAGATCCAGAAACACCACAGCCTTATTTAAACTCAAGCTACGTTAAAAGGAACCAAGGTTTTGTCATGTGGTTTGATCATAAACTAAATAGATTATTATTTTTAAATTTTTAAAAAATATTTTATCTAATAAAATCCAATCAAAGTGCTATATTAGATATTAGATCAATCACAATAAATCTAAAAAACAAATGAAGAAATGTAACAGACTAAACAAGTGAGTCCTGAGCTTAGCTTTAAAAACATGCACAGAGCATGTCTGCCTCGTCTGTTACTAAAACTTAAAGCTATGAACCAACTATATCTGAGCAGGAAGGTAAGACCGATGAGTATATTTGAGAGGTTGGCTGGATCCCAAGGTGTTTTGGAACCAGTGCAGCAGTAAGTTGTATTATACTTTAAGTAACTTCACAGTGTTCTTCGTGGCCAACAACGTTTCTTTTGTCCTTTAAAACAACTTGAAAACAACTTAATAATGAGTACATTTATGAAGGCGCCCTTTAATACTAAATTATATGTATGTATACAGCATTTAATGAAGCGGATTCTGTTGTACAGACTAGAATTGTTTTTGTTTACAGTCATGTTTTGCAGGGAAGGTCTTCCTCATGTCATCAAACTTGTAGCTTGTTTGCAGAAGTCCACTTTCCACCACCAGCTCAGAGAAATAAAAAAAGGGATCTTCTTCTAAAGCAGGGCTATTTAATTAGGTCCTACAACACAAACACAAAATGGTATTTATTTACATTGTTGTGTGCCACCTTTTCATACTTAATAGTTTGAAACTAGAACATTAAAAAGAAGCGGAAAGGGATAGAAGAATTAATCTCTTAAAAGTCACTAAACGGGTTGTAACTTGAGTCCAAAGCTTTGGACTGAGCTGTGTTTTCTGTTTGTTTTTGTCTTACCTCTCTTAATCTCAGGAGCAGGAAGTGGACAATATCTTCCCCCAAAGAAACCCGTTCAGCCGGGCATGGATGGAATCTCTATGTTGTTGACACGGTGGCGCCCCTTACTCTCTACCAGGAAATGGTAACACACACATTTAAATAAGTTATTTACACTAAATCACCTTGTGACACCGTTTATTTATGTGTAAATATTCAGAAATAAACTGATTATACATATTTCTGGTATCTTTGGGAGTATATTTGAGTTTTTTATCATCTTGTTTTTTGTGTCCTGGTCGGTCAGGTTGAATACAGCCAGCGCTATGCAGAAACCAGCCCACAGGCCCAGAGTCTCCGACACCTCCTGAGTGAAGCTCACCTCCTCCTTCGCGCCTCCCTGCTGCAAACAGAGCAGCACCAGAGCATTAGTACCGACGCTGCAGAGTCCCTACAAACTCCCTCAGGTGGATCAGCGCCGACTGACAGACGACAGCTGGAGGAGGCGTTCAGACAGAATTGTGCCCAGCTGGGAGATTGTTTCAGCAGGTTAGCAGTCACAGCAAAAGCAGAGGATTAGATTAGATTAAATCATTAAATCACTGGTTTTTTTTTTTATTGTTTCATTCCCTGCTAGGATTAATGCTTTTCCAACTTAAAGACACTTTCTTCTGTTGCACATTTGCACATCAAGTCCATTTAAAACTGCAAGCTAGTTGTTATTTATGCAAAGTTTCTGTGTTTTTCTGGTCTGTCAGAGCGGCTCAGAAGAACTGCCACCTGGCTTTGCCGTACTACAGGATGTCGGGTCTGTCAGTCACTGAGGTCATGTCCAGAAACCGCCCGCTTCCCAGCAGCCCTCACTATGGTCCTGGCTTCCTGTTTTACTTGAAACATTATCTGTTGGAGGAGGCAGAGCAGAGCCTCTGTCAGGTACATAAAAAAAGCCATAAATTAAGATATTTATTTATTTAACTAGTTTTTCAGTCCTCATGACCCTGAATTGGAACATGGATGGATGGTCCATTAATTGAACAGATGTGCTTTTACCTTTCTGTACGATCTGTAGTGAAATATAAAAATGATTAGGACAACAAAGGAACTTAAAATAAACTTGTGAATCCTTCTGGCTTTGCAGGAAGCAGCTGATGAGGTGGTTGACATTTTCAGCCAATCGGAACCCTCGCTGATCATCGGCGTGTGTGCCAGCCCATGCATGATAAATGTCACTCCTGCCCGAACGTTGCAGGTATTGCAACACATGGAGGACACAGCTGGAGTGTCTGTACTCCTAACTATCACCATGGCAACCATGATGCTGCGCCTGGACAAGCTGCCACAGTTCACAGAGCTGATGGAGCGACATGCTGAGGTTAAAATTTTGCTCGTGTTTGTTAAAGTAATTTGATTTTTGGTTGATGTAGCAATAGAAATAATATTGTAGATAGCATTAAATAGTATCGGGTTGTGTTCAGATGCTGCTGGTGTACGGGTTCATTGAAGAGCCGAAGCTGTTGCTGCATGCGGGCGGAGGAAGCGGCCAGCATATGCACTTCCATCCCACAGCGCTGGCCCGGCAGCTAGCAAACTCCCATGCTGGACTCCTGGTGGCAGCAATGGTGGCTCTCCATGAGAACAACAAGATTCAGCTGGAACAAGCTGATCACATATTTAAGGTGTGTGTATGTGTGTCGCTCCTATCTGAAAATGTATAGCATGAAGGCTAAAATGAAAACAATCAGTTGCAGTAAGTGTGTGTTTATGTGTAGGAGTTGGGCTGTGAGAACAGCTTACAGGTGGATTTCTGGGAGGCGATGCTCATGGCCTCTTCACAGGACGCCGTCATTCAGGAGCTCCTGTTCCGAGTGGCATCAGTTTACATCGACCGATTGACGAACTCTGTAGCCGCTCCAACAAGCAAGTCACTGAAGAGCTCTGACGATCTGGTACAGCTATGTGGCTGCATTTGTTTGGAACCTTTAATAATACACATTTTAATTTGAATAAAGTTGTTTGCTATACTTTTGATTTTGGAATTGTGTGAATTCTTGTCTGTTTCAGATAAACTCATGCTCTCATTACGGTGCTCTGTACCCCTGGCTCACTGTTCTCAATCCATCCCACTCAACCAACTCCAAACACCAAGAGGCGCTGTGCAAACTTCAGGTGCTTAAATCTGACTCCAGTTGTTTCACTTTGCATGAAGAAGACCACCTTACCAAGAAGTGTAAATAGTCTGACATAGCAAAGCTGAACAAACCATTAAAACTATTACATTTCTGTGCTACACAGTGGCTTCTGTAACCAGAGATCCACACAGCATAACAGTAAATTATAAAGATGGTAGAATGGTAAGATGTCATCATCTATTTATTTTAAAGGTCATGTGGTTTTGCTCAGTGTTTCATGTAGTGTAACACGAGTCTAAAAAGGACATCATTTACCAGCTACCTACTAACTAAACACATGAATCCTCAGCCTCGCTTTAAATGTCCTTGGGGATAACATTAATTCTCTTTTCTTAAGGATTAATGCCTAGTTATCTCTGTGCTAAAGGACACAGTAAATGAAGTGTTAGGAAGTGTTAAAGAATTCATACAGCTGTTATCATAGCTGTGAATTTGCAGTCATTCCATTAAAATGACACATTTTTAATATAAACTGATATTCATCATCATTTCAACATAAGCAAGTATTTGCTTTTTATTTATTTTAGCTTTTTAAATAAATAGTATTTAGCTTTCATTCTGTTGTGGAGAACACCCACATGTTCCTTTGGGGTGTTAGTAAAATATTGATATGAGCGTTGATCCAAGGACTTTTTTTAAACCAGTGTGCATACCCCTTATCACTGGTGCTAGAAAAGACAAAACAACATCACAGATCTTTGGTAGATGTCTTTTGAACCCTCGAACTATGGCAAATTCTGCATGCTGCCTCTTTTCCTCTTTATTTAAAGATTTTTTTAAAGAGAAAAGTTGAGATAGGAAAGGCAACAATCTTCCAAAGCACAGGGATTTTGGTAAACTGAGGACCAACCAAAAATAGTTTTGCACAGAGGTATTTACTGTGTGATGTAAAGTTTCTACTCTTCAGTGGTGCATGTGTTTGTGTGCAGTCTCTGCTGTGCGGGCCGTCTCTTTCTCTCGGCACCGTCATGCCTCTGTTGGAGCAGCTGTCAGAGGAAACCTTGTGGGGTTTTGGTCTGCACCTCCTCTGTTCCACCAGAAGAGGGCAGTACTCCAGCAGCATTGAGCGCTTGCTGGACAGATGTCCTCAAGCCATCATCGCCTATGCCAACCACCAGTTACAGGACAAACATATGGTATGTACTAAAAACTAGCCTGATATGTGATGCTTGCTATGTCCTTGCTCATGTTTCTGTTAGATTTAGATTTTTCTAAGCCGTATTTCTTATATGACTAGCTCTGTTAACCTTCACAGGCTCTCTGGTGGCAGAAACTGCTTCCTGAGCTTTGTAACCGAACAAGAGCTGCCTCAGACAACAGCATCCTGCTCGGTGCTCTCAAAGGTAAGACGTTATTAATGACCGAAAGGAAGTATTTCTATATCTGTAATTCTGTTTACTTAAGCATTATTTTCTGACAAAATTACTGGTTTTGCAGGTTTGGACATGAACTCTGGCCCGCAGTTACAGTTACTACTGATACTGGGAATAGAATGATAAATAAGGGCAAAATATCAAAATGATTTGGATGTAAAATAATAAAATATAAATGTATACCTAAAAAAATGTGCTGTTTTGAGGATATCATGCCAAAATGGTTGAACTGTAATGCTGAAGAAAGGTGAAATGATCATGAAATTGAATCTCTGACGTGATGAAAATGGTGGAAGGGTTAACGGAATGAGTGTAAGAGGTGAAAAGGGTTGAAACCTGATAGTTGAACCATTAGCTGAAACCGATATAAAGCTTTGCTCATTGGTAGAAGTATTTCAAGTTTAAAATAAATTGTTGTTTAGACATGAGTAAAAGTTGAAAGATGAACTGAAATGTGTAAAATTAAGTTGTAGCAGAAGTGTTGAAAGCTCATGTCAGGAAAATATTTTTAAGTTGAAATAAAAGGAGCAAAAAAAGAAAAATGTTAAGGTGGTTGAAATGTGCTTATTTAACTTCAACTGAAATAATTTAGAAGCTGCACACAACAGCTGACATATTAAAAGGTCAGCTGTGTTTCAATGTTAGTTAAATTAATGAAAGTTGAACAAAAAGGAGCTTAAGGTGCTTCAAGATTGTTTAAATCTACTTGTGTAATCTCAGTTGAAGTTACTATAAAGTTGATGTTAATAGTTTGAGGATGTGTACACAGAAACGGCTCTGCATTAGGCACAGAATTAGGTCAGCGGTCAATAGTAGGTTTTAAGAGAAATAAAGTATAGTTGGAGTAGTACCAAAGATTAATTGTGAAATTAAGTTTTTTTTTTCTGCCAACAGAGACGTTGGTTGTTGTCGCTATGGAGACGTCTCCTGCAGAGTTTTTAGAGCTCATTCCTGATGATGGCACAGCTTCCTACTTCCTGCCTTACCTGTTGACCTGCAGTCAAAAACACTTTCTGGCCTGAGAAACGCACACATACACACATTGTGAATACACAAAGCGTTCATGAAGACCTTTGACCCGGTATGCTACATTTGAGGGTTCTGTGTGTTCTTATATACAATCTTTGCAAGCTAAAGGATGATCCAACAGTATGTAAAAGCTCTGGGTAAGCTCGAAGACTTGTGTGTTTTTAGGTTTTGATACTGTTAAAATAACTTAAACACTACTGATGTTATTTAAAAATGTGCTTGCTTACTGCTATTTAGGATTTTTTGTGTGTTTTTTTTCTGCAGATTTATTTATATGTATATTTTTAGCTACACAGACTTCTGACCAAACTTTAAATGTTTCTGAGCAGTTTTAAATGATAATAGATTTATCAGCTGGTCAGATCAGCAATAAGTAGGTGATACAGTTAGATCTTTTGTTCTGTATTTACTTTATATTGTACAGTTAAGAAAAAATGTAGGTTTTTTTCCTTTCTGGAAAAATGAAACATGTCCTCATTTATGACTTGACTAACCAGTGTTTTGGAATTTATCAATGTATTTATGAGGTATTTATTAGATAAAACTCTTCTTCTCCACAAGTTTGTGCTCCCTTTTTCTTATTTGCTTCCTTTTATTTTTAAATAAAGTGATTTTCTTCACAGTAAGACGATCCAAAATGTGTTTTTATTTGTTAAACTTCAAACTCGGGTTGGAGTAAAAGTTGCTGATGGGGCAGACAGGAGATTACTTCTATTTATCAAATGCTGATTACAGATTGTGTGGGTGTGTGTGTGTGTGTGTGTGTATGGTTACTGGAAGCAAATACTATTTTTGTGCACAGTCCTCTAATTGTATGTATGAGAGACTGCATCTTTAGCCTAGATATACAAAACTTTATAGCAAAGTATCTTTCAAGTACTATCTGCATATGCATTATTTAAATCTGTGATATATTCACTATAAATTTTAGGAAGTTTTAATATTTCTGATGTTATAATCATGTCTACAATGTTTAACTGTTTTGCTTACTATACAGAGAATAAATGTATTTCTATCTTTGGTATGTATGTTTGTGGCATTGTCTCTGTATGGACCCCAGAAGAAATTAGCTCCTCCCACTTTGGAGACTTTTAATCAACAAAAATACATAGAATATAATGGAGTTAAGTCTAAAAATAAGTTAAGTCTTAAATACATTAATATATTAGTTTGTATAGTGTATTTTATTCCACAATACATGAGTTTAAATCATAAGCTTAATAAACCTTTTAAACTAATTCTCTGCACATGACAACTAAATCCTTTCAACACTAAAAAAAAGTGTCTGATAATAAAGTACAAAGTACAAGGGTTCCCATTTTAAACATCTTCAAATACTGCTGACCCAACAACTGCTTCAACAAACTTCTCAACCAATGACAGTTTCCACCTTGTCCACAGAACCAATCACAGCTTGAGGAGACAACTGTGACCCAACCAGAGCTTCAGACTCTGATAGACATCAGCTTGAGTTAATGAGGGTCCAGCTGATCAAATGTTTGGAAAGACAGCTTGACCTGGAACTCTGGAGGTTTGACTACTGGGCCTGCAGCTGGAGTATGAAGAGAAAACCTTAAAGAGTGAAGAGGACAAAAAGACTGAGGCCAAGGATTTATATCATAAGAAGCAGGGCTAGATTAATTGATTAATAAAGTAAGCTGTTCTGACAACCTGACCAGAGAGAGAACTCTGATAAGGTATAAAGTGGAAAATAAATAAGATGAAGCTGGGCGAGAGGAAAGCGGTGCTGCTGGCAATCGCAGAAAACATTGAAATGAAGCTGTTTTCTTCAGAGGATCACTGTGTGGTAATAAAGACCAAAGAGAGGAGGGAACAAAACTTTGACCAGGTTTGTCTTCTACAACACATTAATGCAGATACAGAAGGAAACAAACTGACTGATGAATGCACCGATGTGTCATTTTGTGTTTGACATCCTGATTACTCCTGATTCCATTACAATCTCATTTAAGTGTCATGTGATGAGACGCCTGATAACTTGCTCAAATCTAGAAGATCTGGATAATCAGTCACTGTTCCTCATACTTCTAGTGGCAGGAATGTCTGACTGCTGTTCTCTGATAGGGAAGTTTATCCTCACTCAACACAGGGAAATAATCTTTGTGGTGCTTAAAGCATTTAGATCAATTCTTTCAAACAGGAATGTGTCACTGATACACTGGATCGACTGAAAGCTGACGCAGATTTCAAGCAACAACAACAACAAACCTTAATGGAGGATCAATAACATTAAAACCAGTGTCAAAACTCAAATTCAAAGTAATCAGTGGACCGCAACCTGGCGTTACAAGACAAGAAGGTGGATACATAAGAAAGTTTAAATGAGTTTCTGCAATTTTCTGTGTTTTTTAAAATGCATAAATCCAATATTGAAGAATTAAGTTAATCTATTAAAACTGGAACACATTAAATAAATTATATCCTACCCCAATATACGAGCCTGGTTATTAAGAGTAGTGCAAAAGTCAGACACTAAGAGAAGAACCTCACTGACTTTTCAGTTGGATAAATAAACTTGTCTCCACTTTCTCTCTTCTTTAACCCAGAGATGCAGATACATGGATCATCCTTTCATCACAGACTATGTGGAGGGTTCAGAGCCACATATCCAACACGGGCAAAAAGCCGAACTCACATCAAAGCGCTCGGGCCTGGAGGAGCCTCTGCACAGAGCCCATGTCATGGACTTATGTGATGAAATGGAGATAGAGATGGAGGTCAGTGATGAGTATGGATGTGTAAATGCTAATTGAAAACATCTCTGTGTAAAAAGAACATATTTGTCAAACTGCTTGTTCATATGAATCTGGTTTGTTTTCATGTGACATCACGACTTGTTGGCCACTCCTCTCGGAGGCTCATTATTCTGCATTTCTTTTTAACTTCTTTTGTCCTTTCATTTCCTTCCATGCAGTCGTTTCCCCCCATCAGCCTTTCAGACTTTGAGCTAGTGGAGATAAAGTCAGATGATCCTTCCATCGTGAGCTCGGTATGTCCTCTCAGGTCTTTTTTTTTATAATGAAGAAATCAAAATAAATGTACCATCATTACTGAATAGGAAACCATGTGCAAACACAAAACCTTAAATTTTTCTGCCTAAATGATTATTATCAGTGGCCATCAAGTCTCACATCATCTCACTGGGATATTAGATCCAATATTTGAGTTCAGAAAACAAAAATACTGAATTTAAACGGTTCAGAAAACATAAACGCAGATTCTGAACCTAAAATATGAAGAGATTTAAATCAGAAAACTCTAAGGGAGTGGAAACATTTTAAGAGGCAGAATGTTGGGTCAAAAGGCTAAACGTTGTTTTTCTGGTGCAGTATTTACATTTAATCTTCATCAATGTGTCCTTTGCTTGATCAGCTGATGCATTGTTCTGTGTTCATTATGGATTTTCTTCAATGCAACAAATCAAAATGTGTTGTGTTTCAGCGGTCCATGAGAAAACCTTGTCGTGTCAAATGGAGGAGACTGACTCCACAGAGGAGTGAGCTAGTGGTTAAAGATGTGATCTGTCTCCCCAGAGGACACTATGTGGCACAGCTGGAGAGGTGGGGAGGACATCTGGAGGGAGAGCTGTAGTTGAGCAAGGGGTGAACTTTGCTACTTGAGTTAGAAAACTTCTGTATAGAGAAAAATGTTTAAATTGGGTAATGGGAGTAGATTTTTATGGCTCCTGTTAGCATTTCCTTTTTATGTTCCTGCAGAGAAATTCACCAGCAAGCCACTCTGGCAGTGGGACTGACTGCTCGCATCACCATTGACCACACCTGGTCAGCCAGTCAGATGGAGAGTCGATTGGCGTTGCTGTTCCAGGGACAATTTGTCAAAAAAACTAGGCAAAACTTTTCCTTTACGTATCTACAGGTGTGTGAGATTTAACTGGATTTAACTGTTTCGGTTCTCTTACAATGAGCAGTCATGATGTTTGTATATGATGGCTTGTGTTGCTCCAGTGTGTGCAAGGCTCCAGAGCACTGTTTGTCCCAGACACTCCTGCTGAGGGCTGGACTGGAGAACAGGTACTCAGGATCTCTGGACATGGTGCTTTGTATATCCTCAGTCACCATGACTACCAACAGGTACCCACATCAGCCCAGCTTATTTAAAATGTTAATTTCCTACATTTGATTTGCAGTGGGAGTGCTGGAGGCTTTTGTCTCTTCAATTAGCTCTGTGATCTTCTTTTACATAAAAAAATTAGGTGGCATTGTGCACTCCTTTTTATTAATATAGCTTTCACTGTACCGGGAATTTATCTTAGTGGTTTTTATTGTACACAACTTCTACAATGTGTAAACTTGTGAGTCTCCTGTCAACAGGTTCAATCTAAATGTTCAGCAAATGAACCACCTGTGTTAAACAGGTAAGAAAATGATTCCTATAAAGTAACATTTAGAAAAAGCATTCTTATTAAATACCTGATTGTGATTTCAGGATGGAGTTTTGTGTGGACAACAAGCAACCGATGAGACAGATCCAGCGCCGTGTATGCAGGACTCCTCTGAGGGTCAGTCTGTTCATCCTCCACATCGGCTGAATCCTACAGATGCAAAGAAGAGTCATTTTATGTGTCTCATCCACAGCTCACACTCAACCTGGATACCATTCTGAAACTGTTCAGACAGGGAAACGTGGATGCAGATGTAGAAACTCACATCCAGGTGAGGAGGGATGATGTGCTCCACAGTGCCCTGAGAGTGGTGAGGAAGCCCGGTTTCTGCTTCAGGTCGAAACTTATCGTCTCCTTCTGTGAAGATGAACCCAACGGCCCAAAAGAAGCTCTGGAGGAGTTCTTCAGGTTCTGTTTGTTCCATTTAAAATGAGCTGTGATGTGTTTTTGTGTCTTTACTTCAGTGGTTCCATCATACATCTTAAACTGTAGATTTGATCTGGTTTTAAGTGCTTCTGGTTCAGTAATTCTATCTTCAATGTTTTTTTCTCCAAGTGTTTTAAAGTTTTATTTTGTGTCATAACAAAGAATAATGTGTGTGATATTGAAGCCAGAGTTAAAAAAAAATGGATTTTTTTGGGAGATTTTATTTCTGTAAAATGAAGGAAGAAACAGAAAAAGTTGGTGTAGACTAAAGGTTTGGGTTAATATAAAGAGCAATGAGTGGTCTCTAAGATTTTAATCAGCAATCCAAAGTAGTGTAAATAATCACTTTAAATTAAATAAGCCAAATAAAAATGGCAAATTGTGACATTTCATAAAGTACAAACCAATATTTTTTCTCTATGAAAAAAGCAAAAAATTAAATTAATTTTTTTTATCTCAGCATTGATGGTTAAAATGAAAAAGGCAGACATCTTTGTTTTTACTGAAATAATCTGTTTTTAATTTGACTGGCTGTGAGTAAATATGGATTATTTTCTCCTACAGGTTGACTCTACTTGAGCTCCAGCAGAGCTGTGTTTTTGAGGGTCACCCAGGACGTCTGCTCCTGAGCCATGACCTCACAGCTCTTGAAGACGGGAAGTATTATGAAGCAGGTGTTCTCATTGGTTGGTCATTAGCTCAGGGGGGTCTGGGACCTTGTTGTCTACACCCAGCTCTCTACCAGGTTGGTTTCTTATACTGGTCTTCCACTAAGTTTTTTCCTCACTACAACCAAAGTTAATTAGTAATAAAAGGATTAAAGGATTCTCAAAAGGAGCTGTTTTTAAATTGAATTTAAATAACATGATACAATATGAAATAAGATTTTTGCACTCTTTCAATTCCTCATTTTGGTTCAAAGATTGTGTTTACTATACTTATTTTTAACACAATTTTTCACAACTTTAAATTTGTTTTTATTGTGCAGCATTTAGAATTCAGCATTTTCTATGTATCTTACCAAAATGCAAACATGAGCACTGCAGCATTGTTTATCTGTACTCTGGGTCAGATCTGGGTGTGTTTTGTTCTTGTCTTTCACAGCTGATGTGTTGTCAGACTCCGTCTTTGCAGGACTTCAACTGGAGAGACATTGTTGATGCAGAAGCACAGATTCGTTTGGAGGAGGTGGTTTGCACATTACTCTATTTTTGTATTTGCTTTGATTTAATTTATTAGGTCTTTGATTGATTATCTACTTTTATTTGTTTTTTTACTTACAAAAAAGCATAAAATGCAATGTGGAACTTTCAGTCATCACATAAAATCATTCATTTTAAGCAGTTCAGTTAATAGATTTGATGGGAATCTTGGTTATGTTGCACCGTTTCAGAACAGGAAGCAGTGTTGGTGTTACTGGAGCCTTGAAATGTTCTGGAGATCATATTTTCTCTTTTTTTTTTTTGCTTCTTTTGCACCGTTTTGTTTCTGCAGCTGCATAGTTGCCATGATGTGAAGCTACTGTCTCCTGCTCTGTGTGACTGGGTGTTGAGCTGTGGGATCCCTGGAATCCATTCAGCCTGCTCTAATGAAATACCCACCATCTATGCCCGCTTAGTAAAGCACTACATCTACCACCGGTGGGACACGCATGTCATATGTGTTGTTTACATGCTCATATAAGTTATATATGAGAAAATTCCTGCAAAGAAATGACTGTTCTCTGTACTTCTTTCCTGAACTTCAGAGTGGCCAGCATGATCTCTCAGTTCATTGAGGGAATCAACAGTTGTGGTGCATTGTGGGATCTGGTGAAGTCCCACTGGGAGATGTTTCTCCCAGTGATGACCAGTACGCAGCAGCAGCCTCTGACCCTAGAGGAGTTCAAACGCCTCTTCACTGTCTGCTACAGCCATCCAGACTCTGAGCTGAAGACAGCTGAGGAAGCCACAGTCATAAACTGGGAGACCATCCTCACGCTGGTCAGCGGTAAGCATGAGCGGATGGAAAGATGTACAGATGATGGCGATTTGGTGCCGGGAACATTAACTATTCAGATAGTTTCAAGCTGAGCAGGGAGAATATTTTAACTGATGCAAATCTTCCTTGTGTGCAATCAGATGGACGCACAGATTTTTCTTTTGAAGACCTGCTAATCTTCATCACAGGAGCAGACTATCTTCCTCCTCTTGGCCTCCACAAACTGATATCCCTACGATTTTACTCCCAGGTATTTTCAGTTGACACAAAGGAAGTAAAAACTGTAATCTCTTCTTCTACAAGCTCAAGGAGCCTAATTTAACACTGGTTTTAAGTAAGTAAAAATAGGTTTTTAAGGATGAATTTAACCCACTTTGGGACAGAATGTGTTGTTTTCCCACTGCTTAATTTAGCTTTAATGAAAACATGTTTAGTAATTAATATTTGTTGGCTTTGCTGGCCTGTATTTTTAGCTCCTTAAGCTTTAGTGCTTTGCTCAAGTTTGCAGCCTAGTTTCATTACTTTACATAAAAGTTCTTGCCAAAAAAAAATACAGTATCCCAACTAAAAAGGAAATAAATTATAAGTGATGATGGTCCTTAGTATTATTACATTGTCATTATAAAATATTAAAGCAAAATTAAACCTCTTAATGCTAACACTATTACATAACATCTAGAATTTATTGTCTTTGTTAATTTTGTTATATTTCCCATTATATTATCAACTGTGTTGCTCAGTGGTTGTCAGACCAGAAAGCTCAGCTATGCACTTAAAAGTGAATTGTTGAGCAATCCATTTCGTAAACTCTGTTTGACTTAAATATTTGCACATAATTTATGGTGTCAAATGAGTCCTTCCTCCTCATTCTTGAATCTTACCTGTCTGTGACGGCAGCAGACTGCCTCGGCACCACCTGTGCTTTATTTGAACTTTATCTGTTGCTTGATCATACGTTGTAAATATTATACACCTTTTCATTCACATTGCTGCTTTACAGAATTTTGCTGTATCTTTCAATATGTTTCTTTTAACCTCCTTAATATGCTGTGACAAAATACTTTTGTTTTTAAATTTACACGAGTGTGAAAATGCCACGTCCACTGCAAAATAGCTCAAACCTGCCCTTCTTGTCCTTCACGGAACCTCAAAGCTTCTGCTGTGCACTGCTGCACAAAAAAACTGCATGCACCATTCCACAGAGGTAACGGGAAGTAATTAAGGCAGTATTATTGGCATACCAACTATGAACATATGCTGGTTAACATGCAGCCCTGATATAAAATCAACGTTGATATGTATTACCATTTTTGTTTTCTTAATCTATTTTTTTTATGAATGATTTTTCTCATTGTGACTTTGATTTCCCAGATTGCACACACATCGGATGTGTGCCTGCCACATGCCTCTGCGTGGTCTTTGGAGCTCTTCCTGCCGAGAGGAGTGACCGAGGTTGTGGACCTGTTGGTGCTGCTGAGCAGAGCTCTGCACAAAGCTCTGGGCCAAACGCGTCTAACTGCAGGTGGAGGAGGAGAGGAAAACCACTCGGTGTTGACTTGAAATGTCAGCCTTCAAGGATACTGCTTCCTTCTTGAGCACAAAATATTCTGGATGTTTAATTAACTAATTGATTTTAATTATTCAGATTTTAATATCAATTTATCTCATCATTTTGTGCAGCTCTGCACAAAATGTTTTAGTAATATCAATAGGAGTGACTTTTAGAAGCTGGAAGCATATTTTATATACCAAAAACAAGGGTTATTGTTTTAATGTTTGGTACTACAGTGAAATGTTTTGTTTGACAGGAAAGTACGCTTATTTTGTGTTTTTAGTTGGTCTTTTAATAGATTTTTCTGCGAACTCAGAACTCGTATCACAATGTTTAACAATGTTGAACTGCTACACAGCAGTGTACAAAACCAGTCTGAACACATAGCCATTACATTTACAGTCAGCTATCTGGAGGACATGGTTATACACACATACAGTGTTATAATAGTCTCAATAATGGATGTTTGCTGAGTGCTGTACCATTTAAGTCAATTGTTGAATAAAGTTAATTTAAAAAATATTTGTGAAATAAAAATAAGAAAAAAACTGTTCATATAGACGCTTCATCTTTCAGAAGCAGACAGCAGAATATGAAAAATGTTAATGCGTTATACCACCCAATCCCAGCACTCTTAAAACATGAAGTGTTACAGTATAATTCATATATATATATATATATAAACACCCTAAAACACCCCCACCCGCAACGCCAGAACCCCAGGTAACCGGGACCGCGCACCCCCCGGCCCCAGACTCGCCCCCAGGCGTAGGGGTGTAAATGACCCCATCACCCCACTCATATATGATTGTGTCATGTGTGTTGTTTGCAATTAAGATTGAGGGGTAGTAACCACAAGATGCTGGCGGCAGAGACACCCAATCACCTCCACCCACTAAGTACTACGTGGCCAACCCCCCAAAAGTTGTCTGTGTGGTGTCAGTGTTTACATGTGTTTTGTGGATATAAGTGTAATTAAAACAGAGGCGACCAGACACCAGGTGGAGCAGACAGGATCACCTTGGTGGCCCCCCCCTCAACACCCAGCACGTGTGCCCACCCCCCACATCCCTACCCGTGTATGTAGTTCTGAGTGGGGAATGCAAAATGTTTTGTAAATTAACCTGCATGTACAGCGTCTTAGGTCATATTTACACTTTCCTATTTCCATCAGATTACGTTGGTCATTGAGTTACAGGAACTCATCAGAATTATTGTTGCCAGTTTCCTTGTTAATGGCTTATGTAATGGATGTGAGTGAGCGATGCACAATTATTTCCTGGTCATCAGGTTTGTTGGTATGGCAATAACTTATAACTTATAACTACGATTGCAAAGCTTGTGAATTAAAACACGTGATCAGGTTGCTCAGTCTGTTCTTCCTGTATTCTACTGTAAAATGAAAACCAATTTCACATTTAGAAACAGCAAGCAATGGAGTTTTTTAAGTATTATCTAAAACAAAGACTGGAGTCTTAAATCTAAACATTTTTTTCCCTCTAAATTAATCTTGAATAAACTCATTCTAGACGGTGGAGTCCAATGATGTATTAATATTTAAACAAACTAAACCATGTTTGGATTCCAGGTAAATTAGTGCCTAGGATGATATTTGCCACCTGCACTTCTGTGTATCGCTTCACTTCATTTCTAGTTTGTTCACACAACCAACAATGGGCCACCTTAAACTTTATGAGCGGAGGATCTGGTCTCTGAAACACTAAAAGGAGACAAAAGAACAAAAGTCTGTAATCTTTCCTCTTATGTGTTGCTACTGAATGTTGGAGAGAATGGAAGTTAACAGCTGTTTGTGATCTCAATATACTGGACACTATAAGGGCTGCAAGGAGGTTGGAGCCTACCCAGTCTTTTCTTCGCCCTTCACAGAACCAACACAAACATACAAAAATACAGTCTGGTACACATTCACTGCCTGCAAGAATTTAGAGACTGAAATGAACCTAATATGAATGAATTTGGATTGTGGGAAGAAGCCTGGAGAACCATGAATAGTTGGAAAGCATACAAACTCCACACAGGTCCCCCCAGGAAATGGCTTTATTTATATTATAGGAAACATTTACTGGCTTTTATGGAGTACCTGTATGTTTATTTGTGGTGTACTAGGATCAGCCCTGGTTTCTGCTGTAGAATTAAGGACCTGTAATAGAGCTTTGTTCACACTTTGGCTCATAGAAAGAACTTGGTGAGCCATGCGGGGCTGTTAGTGTTTGGAAGGGATAAGGGAAAGTGGGGATGTGGGCTGTGCTTTTCTCACCCACCATGTCTAAGGTACAGTACAAATGCTGAAACTAAAATTTGTCTGACAATCATATTTTACCAGTAACTCATTCACAGAATTACATAAATAGACTTGTAGCCGCTCCCCAATTGTCATTTGATCTATTTTGGATAATGAAATAAGATATAACTGTTGAAACAACCCTAATGTTCTTATTATTCGGTAAAAAGATCTTATTATCATTTATAGTATATGTATACCGTAATCTTAACAATGAAAAACAAAGTTAACATTTAAAATGCATGTTTACATTGTGCACAAGATTCATGGTAATAGCAGAAAAAAAGGATTTATACAAAGTATTTTCTTGTCGATGATGATGATTTTATTTTTTGGATCTCTGTCTTGAAGTGTTGGGAGTAAATAAGATCCCTTATTGCTCCTCTTTTCGACATCCAGAGAAAGTAAAGTTAGATAACCTTGAAGGACACTGTTGTTTGTCTTGCCAGGATCAGGCAAGCTAAATATTTACTGGTATACTTGAGATGTAGAAACAATATTTCCACAATAGAAAGTGTGCAGCCAACCAAATATGTCCATGTTATGTTTGTTTTTATTGTTTTTACACTTTTAAATCACTGTTCTTATTCTCTTTTATTAATAGTTTGTAACAGCTTCACAAAATATGAAAGTGAAATAATACTTCTATAGATTTAACTTAAAATTATTAGAGTTGAGTCTTTGTTGCTCAGGTTTATATTTAAAGTTATTCTTACAAGTCTTTACATCCGTCTGAGCATTTATAATCATACATCTTATCTACACCATTCTGAAATTTTTCCTCCTAACTGCTTTTTTCATAACTGGAGGTTGGCAACGGGGTGTAGAGGTAGCTATGACCATAACACACTCTTCTTTTGTCTGTCTTCAGTGTACACCAGCAAACGTTGCTGTGAAACAATTGAACTTTTAATCCCATTAAAAAAACCAGTTTTTAGTTTAAAAAAACTTTATTGTGGGTGGTTTGTGAAAAGGATTAAACAGACAGCATTTAATATTTAATTCTTTTTATTTGTTTGTATATTTATATAACTTTTCCCCTCTCCCCAAAGGTACTTAAAAACATCAAGACATACGACAGATACACAATCTGATCGTTATCTTATTCAGTAGTAGAATGCCAGTAATTCACAGATTTCTTTTCCTATATTATCAGTTTTAAAACATTATAATTACTGTTTACAAAGAATCCCATTTCCAGACTGAAAATACCCTCCACAAGCCATTATTTCTATAACAGTCTGCTCCTTCCAGGGCCTGGTCGGTCTACCAGCAACCCCTAAGATTTAGTGGCTCATTACAAGGATGCAAAAGTTTTACAGTCTTGTCTAGTTTAATACTAATTTATAATCTTACAACAACAGTAATGATGTTAAATGATAGGTTTTCACAGTAAAACATTTTCATTTAATGTTATTTTCCATATACCACATTTTAATTTCGTAGTGGACTGTGATTAATGGAATGCAAATCACAAGAAAAAGAAAAGAAAAAGGTGTTCAATAAAGATGATTCATTTCCCGGCTTCACGTTACAATAGTGAAAGCACTGATGAGAAAATTTCTCTACAGTTATTGTTGCCAACTTCCTTGTTAATGCATAATGAAAGAATTGTTAGTGAGCAATGCACAAAAAGTCCTGGTTGACAGGCTTGTTGGTGAGGTATTTACACCTCCAGATGCAAAGCTTAGAAATGACCATGCATTTCTCTGACAGATCAATTCACTTAGTCTGTTATTCCAATAATTTACTGCAAACTGGAGTCAAGTTCACACTTAGAAACAGCAAGCAAGACAGTTTTATTAATTAAAAGAACAATGCAAAGGGGACTTCTTGTCCTGAATCTAAACTTTTTTATTCACTCAAAAATAATTTTACTCTTTATGTACATTAATTATAAATAATAGCAGTAAGATTATAAGTAAGAGATATGAAAAACCTAAGTGAATAACTGCTTCAAATCATGTTAAAATAAGTTATTGTCATACACAGAAACCAGCGTTTCTTTGTATGACTGCACTTCATTTGTAGCTTCTGTACATATACCTTTCTATGTACCATTTTGAACTCTTTTAATGCTTTTCACATTGACAGTGGCGGGTGTTCCATTCAGGATCCGGTCTCTAAAAAACTAAATGGAGACAAAAGAGCAAACATTTAGCCTCTTTTCCTTCAAGTGTGTTATCATTAAGGAAGAATTCACAAGACTCAAATACTTTTATTTTACATACCTGTTGGATGAGCTCAGTGATAGTTTCATTGCTGAGCTGCCCATTAGATGTTAACTTCATGTTAAGATATGCTAGATATACTAAACCTGAAAGGAATTAAATTGTGTTAAAGTGTGTATCTTTGACTCACTACAATAAGTTGTTTAATGAGTTCCTACAACAACTCTTTAACCGTTAAGCTTCTGAAAAACATGATGATTAATTATAAAAACATTAACTAAATTAAAGCACAAATAAAATTCCTGTTTGTTTGCAATTACTAGTCATGATTTGATCTAACTTGTTCACTTGGCCAATATCCACTTGGTTACAAAAAATATGTAGATATAGGGTCATACCTTCATTTGTTCCCCCAGCCGTTGTCATGCTGAAGAGGGGTGTTGTGGATAGGGGTAGGGCTGTTGTCATGTTTTTGACTGTATTATTCAGGGTTGTAGACATGTTTACCACAGCACTTGATGGGGCCATGGTTGGGACTGTAGTTGACAGAGCAGCTGTTGTTGCTGCAGCTGTTGTTTCTTGGACAGCAGTTGGCACAGCTGCTATTGGAGTTGTTTCAGATGTTGGTGTTGTTGGGACGGGAGGTACAACTGGTGTTGATGTTAAAACTCCTGTGGTTGGAATTTCTCTAGTTGTTGTTGGGGTAGGAGTTGTTTCAGTTGTTGGTGTTGTTGGGGCTGGAGGTACAACTGGTGATGAT
>JBAMHV010000015.1:3926336-3957857 GCA_037177535.1 Pseudomugil gertrudae
GGAACGCCTCGGGATCCCCCCAGATGAGCTGGTGAATGTGGCTGGGGAGAGGGAAGTCTGGGCTTCCCTCCTTAGGCCGCTGCCCCCGCGACCCGACCTCGGATAAGCGGTGGAAAATAGATGGATGTGTTTTTCAACGATTTCCTGAATAATTTTCAGACATTTATGCTTTAATATCATCTGCTAAATTGTTTTAAACAACTTGAATGTTTCATTAGGCAACAAAACTCCATGTAAAGTGATTTGTGGGTATAGAAACTATCTGTAGAGGATGTGTTAACTTCTTTTTTGTGATTATGTTGAAGCAGGAATGAAGGAAAAGTTAGTGAAACCAGGTGTAAATATTCAGGCGTTTGAAGTGAGTTACACAGGATTCTGCCAAAGCTATACCACTACACTTATCAGAGGCACGCTGGCTCAGGAAAATGTGTAGAAGAGGATTCATTTTGCAGCAGGGTATTGATCTCAGGGATGCATGGAAGCTGCAGTATGCAGTCCTGTTTGAAGTACGAGCAAGAGCAGAAACGTCATGCATGTGGAACTTCTCCACATTAACCAGACCTAGTAGAAAATGAAAAGGTTTGTTTCAAATAAATAAAACAAAGATTAGAAATGAAGGATGATGTCCTGCTAAATAAGCAGACTTGTTATTTTCATGTTCTAAAAAGTGGATTGATGTAAAGTTCATCACAGTGCATCACCCCCTTCTTTCCAGCTACATCTCCCTCCTGAATCATCCACCTTATCCGCTTCCATATCCCCCATTTCAGCTTCCTCTTTTCCTTTTTGGCTTCTTTCATTTGCTTCGTCCCTTACTTCTGCCTCTTTTGCCTCTTCTACTTGTGCTTTTTCTGATTCTTCCATTTCTCCTACCTGTGCTTCTTTGGCACACACTAAGGCAGCGGTGTCTGGCGCTGGTCCTGGACAGCATACATCCTGTAGGTTTCCATGTATGCCTGCTCCCACACACCTGACTCAATCTGTCATTGTGCAGAACATTATGTGGTGTTGGATCTGTTTAGTGTAAACCAGGTGTGTTTGAGCAGGGATGCATAAAAACCTGCAGCACCACAGCCCCAGAGGACCGACTTTGGACACCCCCTGCATTGTGTTAAAAGTTCTTCCACTTTAAATCCATCTTTCCTAAAATTGGAAAATGGGTTTTGGGAACAACTGGTTGTGTCTGAAAAGGCAACATTGCCCCATAAGTATGTCTAACACACATAACCTCATCCCACAATGAATTAAAGCCAACGTGGCCTCATGGCTTATTGGCTTCGTAAGCTACTTGGTGTCGCGTATTTGATTTAATAACTGGACACACACATCAGTGGTTGTGCGACCAGCCGTGCGTTGCCTCAAGCCAAAGTAGCTTACTTCAGGCTTAGCTGCCAACCTCTCGCTCTCCTCCTCCATCATTACCGGTCCCATCATCAGTGGTGCACTGGAGAAGCGGCTCGTCCCAGTCTATCTTGTTAGGGCAGATTAAGCACTAATATACAGCCAGAAAGGGGGCCTCTTCATTTAAAGCTGCACATGCAGACCCATGATCCTATGCTGCTTGTCTCAGACACATGACATCTTAATCTTTTCTGACTACCGGATATCTCACTTAAGTGCTTTCTCTGAGGGTCATTTTTGCCTGTGGCTTCACATAACTCGCAGCTCATTCTGGTTTAACTGACAGATTGTTGTCAGATTGTACTCTGCATAGTCACTTTTAATTCTCCCACTGGACTGAGGTGAAAAATATTAACTAATACAGAAGAATCTCACTCTAAATACAAAATTACTTTCACTGCCTATGAGTATTTCTCTAAGCGAGGGAATTTGACCTGTTGTGATTGATTTTTAATTTATAACATGAAATTTATCACTCTGATGTAATACTTGATAAACATGTATACCCCAACAGGAACATTTGTACCACATAGTAGGGAGGCTAGTTGCAATCCTTTCAAACCACTTTCCTGCAGGTGTCACGGGTTTCTTTACTTTACCAAACCTTACTCATATCGATGGATCAATATTATTTTGGAGTTTAATTTGGATCAGATGCAGACACTGGGTAATATGTAAAACCTGTAGGTGACTTGAGGAGTCATCCATAAAAATGGATATCCCTGCTGCTCTAGATATTATTTTTAATTTGTTGGGCTTTTTGCATCAGAAGAGTTTCAGAGTAAATCATCCGAGATGTAAATAAAAGCTGTAATTTAAGTTTGGTATGAAAATTAACCCGGCACCTAATGGGACCCCTCAAATTCCTGCAAATGCATCAGTGCTGCAGTACCGAAAGAGCCCACTGGAGGGCAGTGGAACACTGTGGACTTAAGCAGGGGAATTCATGGTTGATGGAAACGCAAAGTAAATGCACAATAACAGAAGACAAACCTGCTTTTTCCTTTTGCTCTAGAATAACTTTAAACAGATTATTTAATTTATGAACAATGTTTCAATGTCTTGTAATAAATGCACTCTCACATTGCAAGAAAAACAATTACAGAGAGACACTTCAGCTAAATAAGTTCTATTTAACCATTAGTTGTTTTTAATCTATGTTATTGATCAATCTTCATCCAGTTTTTGTGCTCTTATAGCTCTAAATAACTGCTGCAGAAACTGTAATATGCCGACATCCTTCAATCCTGCACTCAGAAATAGCTTTTACATGCAAAAAGGCATCTAGGAAAGCGTACAGATCCATGATGCATGTATTTCTGAACATGAATGAATTGTAATTACATGTGAAATAAGATGTAAAGTGATCCAAAAATATTTAAATAAAATGATATTGAATTAAATTAGAAGAGGTTTACAAAATCAGAAAATCTAGTTTTTGATAAGCTGGATGAAAACATTGTTATTCTGGATGAGCAAATTTTCAGTTTAAGGGGTATTTTACATCCCCAATATCTTCCAAGTGCAATACTCAAATCCAAACGTTTATTAAAAAACATCTCATAAATTCATACAAATGTGTGAACTAGTATGTATTGAACAGAAGCCACCAATTAGAGGGAAAAGCTTTATAATGTCTCAGCAGGTGGTCTTCTTTTACCACTCACCCACTAGGTAACGCATTGATTTTTCTTCAGGGACATATGATCAGGTTTACTGTATCTCTGCATCCAGAAATGTCTCGTAAATGTCCTTTCTGCATACCCGGAGGACTTTTGTTCTTGGGGAGGTTATGTCCTGACCCTGCATAACTACAATAAGCTGAAAGTTAAAGAAAAAAATGGAAATAATGACAGGAGGAGGAGGGGAGGGAGAATAGTGTGACTGCTGGAAGCAAAAGAATAAGAGGACCTTTAGTCCTTGAAGGTGCAGGTCTCTGAACCAGCTCAGAAGGTCAGCAACAGCAGGTTTTCCTGCTTGAGCGACTCTGATGAACCTGCAGATTCTTCCCTTCATGAATCATCCCATTCCTTTCTCCTACCCCTGCTCCGCTACCACCTGGACTCCTTTTCACAAAGAGAGGGGATTCCTCCTCTTAGGCCTCGGTCTTCAGCACTGAGGCAATCAGACTGTTGAACATGCAGAAGGGAGATGAGACATTTTAAATTAGTGTTAGGAGAGGAAGAGAGAGAGAGAGAAGGGAGAAAATGACATTTTTCATTTTCTACAATAAAAGGTACTACATTGAATTCTCAGAGCATGACAATACAGAGGAGTAAGTAATGGAATAGGAGCAGGCGTAGTGTCTGTGTGTTAGTGGATAATGAGGAATTTAAAGATGTATGGTCCTCTGCTGCCATTCAATCAGACTCTCACCCTGTCGCTGTCACGGACCGTCGTCTCTGAGCCGTCACAAAACTCCGCAGGGACTCAAAGTTCCTCTACGGGAAGACACAGTTTTAAAATGATTTCTCTGGTCATTTAGAATTGGCCCTGAGGGATTTTAGGCTTTAGCTAATTTACACCCCCCCAAAATAAAACATTGTTAACCCTGCTTAACAAAATTCTGGCATCTTTGACTTCTGCAGTCCTTTAAAGGTCCCAGAAGACCCCAAATTTGTTGTAACAAAGGCATTTAAGTTATTACAATATCTTTCCACAGAATAAATGTCCAGCCTTAATGTTGGCGAGCTGTTTTAAAGGAGCAGTGAGAAGGATTTAGGAATATCAAGAGGCAAATAGTCCAATAACTGTTTTAAATAAGGGCTAAACCTCCTCGCAGTAGAGAAGGTTGCTGGCTCAAGTCTTAAGTGGGGGGTGTCAACCAGTGGCCTTTCTGTGTGATGTATGTTCTCCCTGTGGATGCGTGCGCTTTCTTTGGATGCTCTGGCTTCTTCCTATTAACCAAAGACATGCATATTAGGTTGATTGGTTATTCTAAATGGTCATTAGAGTGAATGTGATACGTGCCCAGTTCGTTTCTCTGTGTTGCCCTGATGGACTCCGGCCACCCACAACCCTGAATGGGATGAAGCGGTATGGGAAATGGATGGATGGATAGAGGCATTTTCGGTCAGTGGGTTTTTCTATACTATTTCTTGGAGTGAATGTAGGTGATTGTCTCTCTGCGTTGATCCTGAGATGCACAGACGACCTTTCCGGGGTGTACCCTGTCTGAAACACAGTCGTTCAATGAGGATGTTTTCTGTTACAGGACTTTGGGGATTTATCAGCGATAGAAGAGCAACAGGATGCTACAAATGATCATTGAATTAATTTCTGTATAGAACCCAAAGTTGTTCTTTTAGATATACTTATTACATAATCTCTTTTAGTAAAAGCATCTGTAACTCTTGTGAGAGTTCATCCCGCTGCATCTTGCCTTGTAACGGTGTAGGAGTCATTGTGGGGCACGTGAATATGTGGATAAATTACAGGCTTTTTTTTCTGTACTTTTCATTGTGCTGCTGCTTTGCTGCTATGTTTTCTTTCATGGTATTTCTTTCTTCATCCTAACTAATCCATCTTAGTAAATGTTGTTTTTAATTAGTTTTTTTAATGTTTATTTAATTACTTGCCAACGTAAGGGTTCCACATCAAACGAAATCTGCAAAGTGGACTTATGTACATGTGCAGTACAGAAAACCAACTGTTGGCTGATAACGGCTCATTTTCTGCATAATCTGTTGACATATATATAATATATACCAAAGTGTGTCAACACAATAATATATCTTCAAAATTTTTCTCCATTGCTTTCAATCCTTGATAAATACTATAGTATTTGTAAACTATAGCACGTAATTTGGAAGCATTATATGGGGACATAACAACAAAACAACACAGTAATTTCAACTTGGGAAAAGCTGTCAAGAGCAGGAGAACCCATTGTCAGAGGACAGAAACATTTGTTACTATAAACATTATTTTGACATAATAGCTGCCCGTGGAGTGTGTGAAGTAGAGAAAGCCTCATTTATTTGTCTTAACATCCCCCAGGGGCCACTTTCCTTCCCAGTGAACAGTCATTAGAAAGCACATACACAGCAGGAAGCCCCAAGACAAAAAGCAAACAAGCCCCTGCATCATTGTTCTGTGGATCCTCTTAGCTATCCCTCACAGCCCGGTGAATTAACCTTTCTCATAAATCATTCACGTTTATGATATTCACTTTACTTTTCTGACTTTTTATATTTGAAATGTGCAAAGCTTTAAACATTGTTCTTGGCAGGTAAACGCTTCTCGGTCTTTCTTTGCAGAACAACAGTTTTTAATTGCACACAATGTCAGGATGTCAGCTTCGAGGGTTTGATGCACTTTCAATTTATTTATTTAATCTAATGAGTTCTAGTTTGTTGCGTCTCTCGCTTTCGTTGTTTCTTTTCATCCACGCGCACGTTTTAAAACCAGAAAAAGGGAAGGGTTCACGTTGGAGAGAGGTTGTTCAGCCAGCCAGCACAACGTCCTTCAGCTTGTGTGGATCAAAAGGATGAATGCTCTGGAAGTGTTCAAGGCCAAACTGACTGATGAGAGGAATCTGTTGATTTACTAATGAAGCAGGGGTGGCAGAGAACATCCAGTTCACTTTGAACAAAAACACTCCCACCCTGACCTCTTTATTTATTTATCCGCATGATTTTTGTAATATATTTTATTTCTTTTATTTTCTACCCCTGACCTTTGACCCTCCAGCTTTTCTCAGCTTTTATTCCCCACACTCTTTTTATCCACACATGCATACATGTTTGAGTTGGCACTTATGACTGATACTGTAGTTAGTAAGTCTTCAGCATTCAATTGTTGCACCCTCAGCCTCTGTGAAGATGTGGGGACAAGCACATAAATTTCCTCCTAACAACAAAATTACATTTGGACACTGAAATACACACATGCATTTTTGGCATGCACACACAGGCAGACATGCAAATACTTGTTCTTTAAAAGCTTGCAAGTTCCATTGCATTCCATAGATTTGGGTTAATTTAGTAAATACAGGGTCAGAGCTGCCACAAGAGCTGAGAGAGGGTGATGTGTGTCTGCACAGGCTTCAGGTCACTTATGTGCATGTGCACATAAGTGTGTGAGGAAGAAACGCTGACTGTGTGAAGCACAGAGTCCTGGAAGCAGCAGTCTAAACCCGGTCCACACTCTCCAGAGATAGCGCTTCTTTCTCATTTACTCTGGCCCTATTTTAATAATAGCTGTGCATAAGTAATTTCTAAAAGGCCAGGCAGGCACATGTGCACGGGTGGGGGAAATTAAACTCATTTTATCTGTGAGCAGGTGGATTCCTATTTATCATTAACATGCATAGAATTTGCACAATGTTATTTCTTGCTGCTGCTACTGATGGCATGTCATCCAAATAATGTCAGAGGAGGGTCTCTGCCTTTTTCTTTTCTTTTTTCTTTTTTTTTTTTTTTGCTTATGCTGGAGTGAAATTCATAGATAAAGGTACTGGTTTTTTTTTTTTCTTGCAATTTTCTGCAAACGGAAACTAATTCTGGGAAGCTCCTTATTACAGTGCAGGCTCATTTGGTTTGCATTAAAAGAGGGACAGGAACGACATTAGGATTTCTGCCAGATTTCCAGGAGATGCTCCAACATTCGCTCTTATATCATTAGTAACGCTCCTCCCCCCTCTCTTCTTCTTACAGAAGCCCCTTTCCTCTTTTAACTGGCATTAAACAATCTCAACTCATTATTGGCCCAATAATAAAACTGGAATATATTTGACTTCCTGATTTAGATGTTATCAAAATATTAGAATGTAAATGTGTCATTTTGAATGCATGATATGGAGGTTTAATAATGGCTGGATAGTCTGTGTTATTTTAATTTATTTATCATTTATTTAAAACTAGAATTGTGCTTTTTATTTTGTTTTGGAATATTAATCTTTTTTTGTTTCAGCATATTTCGGCTGTTTTAAGGTTAAGTCATTTTAAATCAATACATTTATGATTAACCAAATTCTGCTTTTAAAAGTACATATAATTTAGTTTTAGATGCATTTTTAGATATTGAAATTATTTCTGATCAAAGCTAACTAATCATTTATGTTGTATAAAGACGTTTCATGATCCATGGTGTAATATGGCATCTTTAAATGATCAGATTTGTCATCCGCATGATGTAAAACATCTTAAAAACAACAGCAAATTACTGCAAGCTGAGACTTTTTATAATCTTTCAGAGCTCATTCCACATATTTTCTAATATTTTCAGTGTTTATTCTTCTGTATTGAATTGTGCATTTCCTTTTTGACCATCAACAATAAGTCGACTGAAGCTGAAGATCAAAGCATATTTAACTTAATATCTCCTCCTGTCACCTCTGTGTCCATGTCACATTCATGTCATAGAAAACAGCACCATGGGCTGCATTTTGCAGAGGGGGGATCGTGGTAGATGCATGTGCAGACCGGATTAAACTCTCTGTGACCAGTCATTCACACCAGTGTTTATGGTGATGAAGAGCGAGATGATGATGTGTGTTTCTGTCTCCTTTTCTCTCCTCTGACAAATAACAGCATGGCAGCTCATGGCAGCTCCACAGCTCCTGACAGCCAGCCAAGCAGCCAAGCAGGCAGGCAGTCAGTCATTGTTTTGTAATGTGTTTCACTCTGCCAGCGCTGATCCTTTGCTAAGGTACTTACCACACCATTGTTGTCTAAGTATGCTATTTTCTGGCTGGGCACCTCCACTATAGAATAGGGTGCACCCACCCCTGCAACACCCCCCAACTCCCTTTTTCTTTCTTTCTTCTTCTTTTTTTTTCCAAAAGAGAGGTTTGTTACAGTCACCGTCATACTAATCCTGGTGTGTGATATGTATATGTGTCAACACAGAGAAAGAGAGGGGGAGAGAGGAGAGTCTTAACTCAGGAGAGAAATGGTTCGAATGGCAGAGAGGCTGATAGACAGACAAGTCCCATTCAGTCCTTACAGTCCTCCATGACACCAAATTACTGTTTATCATAAATAAGACTAGCAGAATAATAAGGATACTTTAGGTATGTATCATCTAAAATGTCTACAGGCCTCATGGTATTTTCCACAAAGAGATCAACTGAGCTGCCGGTTATACAGTGCAGGTCAGAGGGGGACTTTAAGTTAAAGCTGCATTTATTGTCATTTTTATATGAACAATAAACATAAGACTATATGGCATTTGGTAAAACCTGATAAATTGCTTGTTGTTCCATCATAAATAAGAATGCCACACATGTCTGTGCAGTGAATATGAAGGTTGAAGCAGAAGGTCACAACTTGTCTCACAAATAACAGTGGAAGCTGTGTTAAATGTCCACAAGCATAAAGGAGTATTAGCTTCATAGATGCAGCTGATTACAAATACAACTGTTAGAAGCGTCAGGTCAGATTCAATTCATTTCAGTTCAACTTTATTTGTGTAGCGCCACTTCATGACAATGTCATCTCAGGGCGCTTCACAGACATAGTAACAGCTAGTAATAGTTTTACCAAGAGACAGAAACATCCATCCATTTTCTACCACTTAATCCCGAGACAAAAACAAAGGATGAGAATTCATGTGTTTGCTGGTTGCATGAAAAGTGCTTTATAAATAAAGTTTGATTTGATTTGTTTTCCCCACATTGCTCAAACCTGTCAAAATGGAAGTTTCTCAGGTGATCTCACTAAAAAATATAAAAAGAAATCAACAAATCTAGAACAAAGAAAGAGGCCATAAGGCGAGGCAAGTTTATTTGTGTAGTGCATTTCATGTACAAAATTATTCAAAAGGCTTTACTTTAAACATTAAAAGTATTACAAAGGAGTGCAGGGAGCATTAAAGACAACATTTTTAAAAGAAATTAAATAAAGTTGATAAAAATGCATGAAATTTAACATATGTGATACATTTACAGTTATTTTGATGAAATGCAGCAAATAGTAAAGTTTTTAATCTTAATTTAATACAACTGAGAGTTTTAACAGAGCAGTTTTCTGGGAGCTTGTTCAACGTGTGAGGAGCATAAAAAAATAAACGCTCAGTTTTAATAAAAAAAACTGAAAGTAGATTTGACCTGTTAACCTGAGAGATCTGGTTGGTTGATAAACCAGAAGAGCTTAAACATATTTTGGTCTTAAACTATTCAGGGCTTTAAATCAAAAAGCAGGATTTTAAAGCCTTTTCTTCAGACAAGAAGCCAAACTGAACGTCTGCATCAAACAGGGTCACTGGAACAAGCAGCAGAACTATGATGATGATGTGGGAAAACAATCCATAGATTTATTTTACTGTCACATTCGCTTTAAAAGTGACTAAAGTGTCTACAAGTTGTTTCACCGACTACTTGTGTAATTGTGCACCAACCCCAGATACACTTTTTTTCATTCTTCTTCATTAAGTATACAAGAAAAAATAGAAAAGAAGAATGTAAACATTACAAATTAGAGCCAGCCATGAAAAGAATCACCTATTTAATTTATATAAGCTACAACTGTCAGAAACTCTGTGAGTTTCTATATAATATACAGAAATCATGCCTCCAGTGTGTCCGGTGTGTTCTGTACAGCAAAGATCAGCAGCTTTTCTCTCAGCTGCGTGATAAACCATCACACCATCTCCATTTTAATTAATCACCAGTCTGAAACCTTTTATTTTCCCCATTTCTGGTTTAGTCTGCATATTTCACAGTCGTCCTAATGGTGGGACAGAAAATCCGTGGGAGCAGTATTAAGCCTAATATAGAAACATATTTGAACCCTGGTCCGCCACTAAGTAGATTATAAACATTTATTATTACATGTTATCATAATATCCTGCACAGCATATTGCAAAACTTCTGTGGGCCAGTTTTTCTCCGGGTACAGTGGAAGATCATAGTTAATTCAGCAGCGTTATGGTAATGTAGTGGTTCCTATCAGTCCCTGCATCACACATACTAACAAGCTTAGGATAAGCCCAGCCTGCAATGGTATGAGGTTTGAATTTCTGGAACCAGCACAGTCTCTGCAGCCAAATCTCACTTCAGCAGAAACCAGAGGGGTGATTCCTCCGCTTAAAATTAGTGCTAGTGCATATATTTTTTTGCAAGGAAAGGAGGTTTGATACCTTACGAGGGAAAAATGCACTGTATGTAAAAAAAAATTTAAGGATGGCAAAAATCGTCTTGAGAGGGCTAATCAGCTGGCAACTCTGAAAAGCCTGTAAGGTGCATTAAGAGATTTATACAGAGCGCAGGGGTAAAGCCTCACAACATTGTTGACTCATTTAAAGATGCCAACATCTCAACTTTGTGCAATGTTAACAAATGCACTCATGTTAAGTTGGTGTACTCTGCACTTCTCCTGTCTCTGTAAATCGCAGTGTATCTGCCATAAGCATGTTATGCCCCAGGGCTCATCAGTACCATGTGATCCCAGGCAGAGCTGCAACTATGAGACAACATGCTAAATCCTGTTTGTGAGACTTGACTGTGCTCAGCTCTTAAACTAATCTAACCACACTCAACCTCCAACATGGGGAGACGGGTGCTGATGCAAAGAGGAGCAGGGAGGGGAAACCGACCGAGCTTGCAGGGAAGAATCAAAAGTTGTTTTATTAGAATATGACAGGATGCTAAGTCAGTGTTAATATAACTCACATGTGTTTTTAATTAAAAAAATATTAAAGTTTGATAATTTTACTCTATCATTCTGCACAGAGGATGTTTACAGCTGATTATTTATCATATTTATGACCTAAATATATACATGTAAATATAACCTATTATTTAAGAATATAGATGTGTGTTCAAAATTTGCGACCAGCCAAACAACAAAAGGATTTGGAGTCATTGCTTTCTTTTATCTGCAGACAGTAGGGCCAGTTTAAGTGTTTTTAAAGCAGTGGACAGCCACAGGTGCACAGCAGAGAGACAATGAGAGTCCTGTGGGACACTTTAGCAATTAATAATGGAGCCTAAGTGCTTGCTGGTTCTCTTTATGCATTTAATTTACAAGTGCATGTTTTCTTAGTGAAGACAAACTATTAATTCAGAACTTTTAAACATGTTTATTCCTTAAATATGAAATATGTTATGGCTACTTAAATAAAAAAGAAAGATTTAATAATTATTTTTAAGATTAAACTTAAATCTTAGACTTTTAGCTCAAATGGCCTAGTTTGAATCAAGGAATTGACCATGAAGATTATTAGAAGAATGAAAATAAATTTAGCTCAAATATATTAAATAATCCAATCTTATTCTAATTCAGAGCTGTGTTGGGGGGCTGGACCAGATCTCATCTATTAGCAGGTGAGAGGCAGGGTACACCCTGGACAGGTCACCAGTTCATCACCGGGACAGAAATACATACAACCCTTCACCCTCACACTCTCTCAGAGGGACAGTTTAGAGTAAAAAACAACCTAACATGCATGTGTTTGGACGTAGGAGGGAGCCAGACTGGGATTGAACATACACAGGAAGAACATGCAAACTCTGCACAAAAAGGCCTCAAATCTCCCCAGCCAAGGCTCGAACCAGTGACTGCTCACTCTCCAGACAGGTGAGAGGGGTGGGGGTTACAAATAATCCATGTTATATATAAATTAATCAACATGTAAACTATAAGCTATGGGAAAATCCTTTAAAACTAAATTAAAGTTTCTTAAGTTTTCCAGAATTGCCTTTCTAAGGGGAGAAATCATTAAATATTGAACTTTAATGTTGCTTTGTACGTTATTGCACTAAAACAAGGGAAAACTTGGTAGTTTTATTATTTAATTGTTATTATGCCATTGTTTTACTGGTCTGGTCCACTTGAGATCAAACTGATCTGTGTGTAACCCATAGACTCTCATCGCCTCATCTCAAGCATAAAGTCTAATAGTTTCACTTCTTGTAAATTCAAACTAGCTACTAAATCAGCCCCTTCCTGGGAGACCCACCTCCCACTAAGAAAAACTCCGCTGTGTAGTGTATAAATCTGTGAAAACACTTTTTGCTGCATTATCTTGCACAGTTCACTGATGTAAGGTTAGGATTTATCTCATTTTGATTTCCATTTACTGTTTGAGTATCTGTCCGTCTTTCTCTTCGCCCCTCGCTGTCTGTCTACCTCTTTCCTTTCTGTCTGCCTCTTTTCTTTCTCTCCAAATGATAATTCAGAACATCATAGATTTGGCACTTGTAGCAGCCCTCGCAGAAAAATTAATTAATGCAAACTCCAAGAGCTATCGAAATTATACATTTAGAGTGCGTACAGATACAGAGAAAGAGAAGGAGAGAGATGTGAGGACGTTCTGGTCTCATTAAGAGAGCAGGCAGAGTGGAATTAGTCTGAATATAATGACAGGCCACCCTATCTCATGTAAAAACAGCCCTGTTTTCCTCTCTCATTCATTGGCACTGGTAATTAGTTTTGGCCCTAAAACTGTCACCCTTTACTCTGGAAAAGGCAGATGTGATTTGCGGTGCAATTTAATCTTGCTTTAATGAAGAACTAATGGACGCATTGCAAATTACTTTCCCCCCCTCTCCACACCCCTCCACACCTCCTCCAATGTGATTGAACGGGAGCTTGGAGGAAAAAAAGGGAAAAAAAATCTATTTCCTGCTTTTGAAAAGATCAAGAGTATCTTTGATAATGGTGAGAGCGTCACCGGCAGCTTCATTGCATCGAGCCAACAAGCTCTTTTAGGCGAATCACAATTCAGTGGAGAGGAGGCCACAATTAGTGACAAAGCAGAGAGAGCACTGCAGGGCCCGGGCAGGCAGAAAGCCCCTCGGTGCTCCGGGCTCCTTGTTAGAAACGGGCCCTGGAGGTGTCACGCAGGAACAATGACGCTTGATAAATTACCCCTTTAAAAAAAAGAGGGGAAAAAAAAAGATGTACTACTAATTTTCAATTACACCTATAATGCATTCCCGATTGGAGAGAGAAATTGGACATGTGTGCGGGAGAACAAACAGTCATATTCTCACTACTCTTCCTATTTGTGACACCAGAGCTTTGTAAGGGCCTGTTACATTCAGAGTGTATTAGCAATAAATTACATGGTGTTTAAAATGGAAGCTGGCTGATTTAGCTCCACAGTTACAGAAAGAGAAACACATGGGGGGGTTGAATATTGGTGCCAAATAATATCTAACTATTACTTTTGATTTTTGTCAAAGGATAACCACAGGCAAGAGGATAAACAGCATTCTTATCTAATCTAACCTCATTTCCAAAATGATGTTTTGTTTGGAAAAAGAACATTTGTGCAGTTTTTCTTTAAAAAGATGAGAGTTTGAAGTGTGTGTGTGTGTGTGTGTGTGTGTGTGTGTGTGTAGAACTGCCTGCCTGCTGCTCTCTAAACCACTTCAGGGACACTGTTTCAAACTAGCATCGCTAACGGATGATGTTGTAGAGAATATATCAAGGCTAAATAATAGTCCTTGAAATGGGTGAAAGGGGATGCGAGAACTGAGGAGGGTCAGACATGTGGAACACGTGTATCTGTCTTTGGTGTGTGTGCGCATGTGTTTGAGTACAGCCAGAGCAAAGCAGAAAGCCTAATGGGAGTGGGCTTAACTCCTGCACACAGCCTCGCTACATATCTGATTACTGGGACCAGTAATTTTCTTTCCTTAAATAAGGAAGAAATTGGATAGGATGAATGAAATTTGGCTGTCATATTGCAATGATGGTGCAGCAGGGAGATTATGTGTTTCACATAATCGTTCATCATTTCCCAACCAGTGTTCGGGCTTAGCATAATGGAATTGGTAAACTGGTTTAAATCAGAACGTGGGCACAGACTATCAGGCAGACTGTAAGGGTGTGTGGTAATGTCTTCAGACCAAGCAGAATATTTTCCACACAGAGCTGCACACACATGCAGACACACTGAATAACACAACGACAGCGCGCTGTCTATCTTCACCCCTGTCTCATCACAGTGTCGGATCACACAGAAGCTTTTTAAAAGTACATCTTTTGAATTTGCTCTCTCTTTTTTTGCTGTGTAACTACTCTTTTTGTTTCTGCAGAAATACATCCTGCTGTTTAGTACTGCAGAGCCATGGTTGATGCATTAAATCTGGCTAAATAGAAGCATTTTTCTTGTCTAACACCATTAAATTATAATAAAGAGCTGAATTATCAAAAGAGTTTTAAGTTATTGTTGCTATACCATTCATGTTGCATCCACATTTGATGTTGTACTGCAACTATGTCATGCTTCATTGCTCATATGTTTGCTGGATCATGTTGTTGTTCCATCATAGATAAGACTCAGGGAAACTGCTTTCAGTTTTGGATTAATAAAGTTTGTTTTGTCTCGTTGCAGCTGCAGAGATTTTGTGGATGTTTTAAAAGGCTTGCTCAACACTAAATAATATGGTTATTTGTTATATTATTTATATATACATTTCATGTGTCAGTAACATTATTCTTGTTGCAGTTGTTGCTTCCAATTGAATCTGTATGTTTTTGAATTACAGATGTACAAATATTGTTTGAACAAGCTTTCAGATATATAGGTTAAGCTATACTGATCATTATGGTCCATTTTATTTTCATCCGAAAGCAAAAGTATAAACATTTCTTCCATCTTATGCCTTTGTTCAGAAAATAAGGGGAAAACATGTTCAGGTTACTTCCTGTGATCCTTTGCATGTAACAAAATTCCCTGCGTGTGTTTTCAGACCTGTGCTTCAGGTTTTGCTCTAAAAGGTCCCGTTTAGGTTGATTTTAAAATGTTGTGAATGTATTTCTGACGGAGGCTCGTGGAGGAGATCAGCAAAAACGTGTGCTGTGCAGGAATTAGAGGAGAAAAGAGTCGGCCACTAGGTGTCACAGTGGCTGTTTCTCAGAGATGAGCCAGCACCTGCTCTCTGTAAATGAAGTTTTACATTTTGTTGGATACAAATCCTTTGTTGTAAGAGACCGTCACCTGCACAGAGGTAAAATTGTTTCCAGTCCTTTGTTATTTAAAAGTGAAATACCTTACAGAAGTTGAAATTCTTAAACATTATTTTCATCTTAACGCTTTGACACAACACTGCTTTATGTTCTCCGTGCAGAATGAACGAGGCTCTGTTAAAGTTAAACAAAATTAACCACTTATGGCAAGTTTGAGGTGTTACTTCATCTAGTCACCCAGAACCTATACTAGGAATGATTGGAAGCAAGCTGTAGCACTGGGGGTCATTCTTCAGAAAGTATATCTTTGCATTTGCAAATAAAAAAAGAACTTAACATGACTGATTCGTTTGATTCAAGATGCACAGCACCCTTGATTTGGTTCAAACTGCTTGCTGAAATGGTTTTAATTCAGTAAGCAAGGTGAATGTGGTTATTATACACTAAATGCCATAGATAACACATGATAGAAAAGCCTAATAAACTCTCACAATAAGCAGTTGTGGGAGACATAAATTCTATATTTCATGAAGGTTCTTATTTGTTTAGACTCAGAATAGTTATTGCCCAGCTTTCCACAGGTTTAATGGGTACGTGTAATTTAGTAACCTCAATTACTGTTTTCATCCATTTCATAGCTTTGAATTGACAAGCACTTACAGTTCTAATACAAGGTCGGAAAATGGATTCACAGGATCGAATCTACACTTGGTCAAATAAAAAAAAACTAGAACATATTTTACTTCTCAGGTGTTATTTGTTTGTGTAAAGTGTCATGTTTAAAAGATTTATCCCATTAAAACTTCAATTAGTTTGGTATTCTTCTAGAAGGATACCAAACATGCACTTTGGGTCCAGGTAATTATTGTCAGCCAGGACTCACCACTGATAAAAACATAACTTTATGACATATATGTTAGGCAAGGCAAGTTTATTTATATAGCACCTTTCATGTACATGTATGCTCAAAGTGCTTTACATTGAAACAGAAAGAAATTACAATAAAGAAATGACAAAAAAAACCCAGAAAAATAAAGACGCTAGTGCCACTAATTGTAAGTATCACTAAAAGTGGCTATCCACTAACTGTAACTATCAGTATTCAAATACAGCCAATCCAATAGCATCCAATATAGATCAATAGCATTTAGAGCCCAGTTGACCAGATCCATGTTGTAATAAAGAAAGAGGAGAAGTGCTCTTAAAAGAAAAGTGGCACGCAGACAGACAGAGCAAATCACACAAGAGGAAGGGAAGAGGAACAGGAGAGTTAATGAATAACAGTTAATGTTAATTAATTAAAAAATTCTACATATAAATATATCAGTCAAACTTCATGTTGAATGACTGTTTGTTGCTCTTTGCATGTGAATGTTTACTTACCTGCTTCTTCCTGAATACATTGTATTTGCCTAGATGAAAAAAATACATAAATATCAACAAAATACTCTAAAGCATACTAATAAACAAAGTAATCTCTCTGCGTCCTGCTCTCTCTCTCTTTATACTGTCAGCCAAAAGGCAAATAATCAATGTGTTTATATTAATTCTTGTATCATTATTCTTGATAAATAAATCAATTGATCTCATTCTTTTTTCTGAACCTGTTTTTTTTTTTTTGCTTTTTTTTTAAACAAACAATCCACGATGAGGCTGTCCATCTGTCTATACGGTCTATACACACATGCACACACACACACACACCAGAAGTTATAACGTTAATGAGCATCCAGTTAGCTGGTTGGTAGCATCTTTGCTTTAATATAAAGATATGATGCATTAGCAACTTTTCTCATTTCACTTGCAACTTTTATTAGCTGGAAAAACACCAGCTAAGTCTCAAACATAGATAGTAACTATAGCTATATATATATATGGGTATTAATGGAGTAATGGTGTGCTTTTTTCAGTACAACACCGTCTAAGATTAAACCATTTTTAGGTGGGAGGGGGGGGTTGGTATTAAACTTTCTTTCTTAACTTTCGTGTTTTTTTTTTATTTTCATGAATTTTTATAACAATAAATTCGTGTTTTTTTTATTTTCATGAATTTTTATAACAATAAATAATACATACAAATCTCTCAAGTTTTAGAAATGCTTCAGCCCCCCCCATTATAGGCTAGAAACGCCCGGGATTTGAAGACAGTTTACAGGAACTTATTCGTTGAATATTTGTAACTCTGTGTTTGTTTTAAAAGAGACAATTTGAAGATGAATCGGCTGTTAACTGAAAACTGTAGGCTACTGATAAAGAAAAATATTGATAAAGAAAACGTTTTACTTTGTTCTAACGTTTATTACATTGAAGTCAATGATTATACAATTAAGAGAGAAAACAGTGAAGCTAGCTGCCCAGCCTTCATATTTCACCCCTTCATGAAACACCTGTCGTCCCGGCATCCTTTGCGTGTCCAATATGGAAGAACTGGCGGTGGAGGTCCGTGGCTCCAACGGCGCTTATTATAAGGTAAATGCCGGCTTATCACAACATTTTCACTAACTGTACTTTTCACATAGTGTATTATGTTAGTTTAAACTGATTTGACCACGGTTACATTTTCCAACTAGCTTTGAATCGAGAAAACTTCTTGTTAGCTTGCTATGGCTATACTAGCCAAAATTAGCAGGCTAAGCTAACGCAGCTTACATGAAAACAAGACTGAAAAGGGAGCTCATTAGTCTTTATTTAGTTTTACTTTTTGGTGAATTTTATTAAACCTAGAGGCAAAAAGTGACTAGCTGCTGTTTATCGAATTATAAAACCCACGGAACGCTTTGTTGTTTTGGAATTGACATTAGCTTTAGCCGTCCCGAGCTAAAAGTAAGCTAATTAGTTTTTTTTTAGACCGTATACATAAATAAATGTGTTTGAAGATATTGAGGCAATATTAGTTTGGATATTTAGATTATGTTATTGTTATAATCGCTTTTGTATAACAACACTATGTTAGTAATAGAGTTCTGTGTGTGCAATTGTCAGAAAACACTAGGACTCTAACTCTGCACGGCTCCACGACTGTTTGTCATCGTCTATTATTTGATACTTCATCATGCCCAAGCTATCTTTACCATGTCTCTGTGTAGCAGCTGTTCCTTGTCAGTCCTGTCGAGCTATGTTGGTGTAGTTTCTGATACCGTAGACTTAGAAACTATTTATAGACCTCTAACCACACGTTCCCTTAACTCATCTCTTTAGCTTGCCTCAGCCCTGTAAATCGCGTTTCTTTATTAAAATTCCTTCTATTCACCATCCTTTAACTCTCTGTCTCACCTGTTTTTCTTGTATTATTCCAGTTATTATTGTTTATAAGTATTCCGATTAAAATTCCTCCTGCATTCCACACCATCTTCACAGCTTATCACAATAATTTCTGCCCAGTTTTCAATGAATGCATTCCTGTTAACAGTACAGGCTGCATCTTGTAGTCTTGCATTAGGTGAAGGTGTGATTTCATGGCTTTAATGTGGTGTTACTGACACATGCTTTCACACAAGATTGTCACATGGCTTAATAAAAGCTCTGTTGTGTGTTCCTGCTTTTTGCAACTGCCATTTTGACAAACTCATAAGACTATGCAGATTTAAATTCTATAAATGCTAAGTATTTAAAACAACACTGATGAAGTTAAATGCATTTTAACCTGTGGTGTGGGTAATCAGTTCAAACTTAAATGGAGCTTTTACTACAAAGTAGAGATAGACTATTGGCTTGTTTTCCCAAATGAAACTAAAAGTGAAATCATATCAGTTCTGTTTACCAAGGTCCCTGTCTGGTGTGATTTTTGGTTTGATTGAATAAAGATGAAGTGATGGGATACTCTGCCTATTATTAGTATATAACTAGTATTGGTATAAAAGTCAGATCTAGATCAAATAGATGGGGGATAGTTAACTAACGTGTTCATGATGACAGAGAAGCAGTGTGTGTAATTTGCAGCTGTAGAAGTGCTTTACAGGCATTGTTTTAAATCTACTTTTTCTATGTTTTTTTACATACATGCATACATTTTTACATTCAGACTGCAGGTGCAGGTTGTTTTTTTCCTCTTTTGTATGACAGTTCACATTACTTGAATAATTACAGCCTTGAAGGTGTCTGCATGAGCAGAAGATCACGACCACGATTGTAGTCGGTAGTTAGTTTCTATGGATGGATTTTAAGCCGTTGAGCAGTGGAAGTATCACGTATTCCTGCTAAGGAACAAATAAAGGAGATTTAATAAACTGTGTTCTGATACGCACAGTAACCTCAACTGCATGATCAGGCAAATTAAACTGTGTCAGACAACAGCCTCAGGTGCAACGTGAAAGGATGAGTCAATAAAAAGTTCTGTTTTATTAAAAGAAAAATATAATAAGAACAATCAGGTTTGGTTCTGAGTTAGTGGCCAACTCAGTTTATTTACCTTTTTCTGTAGTGGAAAATAAGTTTTATGTATCTGTGTTAACAAACTAAGAGCTTTTCCAAAATCTGGAATAATGCATTGCTGGATACAGATAAAATGTACAGTTAACCAGTCTAGTAACAGTATAGTTAGTTTTTCAGGACGATAAATTTATATATAGAATATTTACAAATGCAAAATGCTTTTAGACGGGGAGAAAAAAGCAGTTTTGATTTTGATAATATATTTTGACAGGCCATGTTTGGTTCAGATACCCGAGAACTCGTATAAGAAGCTGATTGCTCTACTAATTTGCTTATTATGTGACAAAAGTTTTCCATCCATAATGGTAACAAACTGTTGCTGCTTTGCATTAATCATCTTTTGATGTTATAATAAGAAATATTTGCCATTTACAAATTGATGTGGTTGGTTTTAATGGTTAATTATTAAATAGAAAAATACTATTTCTTTCAGGTGTTCCAATATTATATAAATATTATATTATATTTGCACACATTTAAAATGACTATTTGCAAGAAATTAGCATAAAAAGGATTATTTTTTTAATAAAAAACAATTGTAGTTTTTAACATATTAATAGACAAGGTTGAGAAATGTTTCCCCCTTTTTTCATATACATTCATATACATCCTATATTCATATAAACATTTTTTTTCTTAAACATCTTGAGTTTTTTTGTATTCTAAATTCAACATTACCTGGTGGTCATTTTGGCTTTTACTGGGTTGCTGCATGTCCTGCCAAGTTACTGGCACTGGTGGAGCTTTGAATTAGTGTGAAACCTTTTGTTTGGAGTGTGCGCCTGTGAAAATGTGCTCATGTGATCAAAATTAACAAAGATTGGCATCCTCACTGTCCTTGAACGGCTCCACAGGAATTCTTTGGAAGTGCCACTTTGTCAGTTTCCTGTCTGTCTTGCAGGGCTTTGTCAAAGATATCCACGATGATTCTCTCACCATTGCCTTTGAGAACAAGTAAGGATCTTTTCTTTAAGTTTTTGGTGCTTTGTAAAACATCAAATTCAAAACTCCTTAACATATGCAAGACTACACTGTTTATAGCAGGGTGTAAAATAAGCTTCTTCTATTTTAGTTGGCAGCCAGAACGCCAGGTGCCCTTCAGTGACGTCAGATTGCCACCACCTGCTGATGCTAAGAAGGACATTGGAGAGGGCGAGGAAGTGGAGGTGAGCTGGACACTTACTGATGTTTTTATCTTCTTCTTCCTTGTTGTTTTTCTTATTGTGTGTGGTCTACACATCTTATTTAATCTCCCCTGCAGATCTTCTCCAGAGCCAACGAACAGGAACCTTGTGGCTGGTGGTTAGCTAAAGTCCGCATGATGAAGGGAGATGTAAGTATTGTAAATATATTTCAAAGTTTCTGTTATACAACAAGAAAACAGTGTTATTTTATTAGCCTTGGCTCTGCTGTTCATGGTTGTTTACTTGCTATAAAAATAAAGGAGATTTTTAGTACTAACTTACCATGTTGATATTTCCAGTTCTATGTGATTGAGTATGCAGCCTGTGACGCCACCTACAATGAAATAGTAACCTTTGAGCGTCTGCGTCCAGTCAACATCAACAAGGCTATCACCAAGAACACCTTCCACAAGTGCTCTGTTCCTGTTCCTCAGGATCTACAAGAAGCGTATGTGTAGCGCCCTTAGATTTAGGACAAATGGACATTATCCATTTTATTTTAATGGAAGACTTTCCCCATTTTACAGGTGCCAGAGTGAGAATGCACATAAGGATTTCAAAAAAGCTGTAGGAGCCTGCCGCATCTCATACTGCCCTGAGACCAGTCAGCTTTTGATCGTGGTAACTATAGATTGTTATGGCCTCATTTTAGTATTCAGATAGCCACCAAATACTGATGTGCTTCTGTGTGATGTTAACTCATGTCCTGTTAGGTGTGTTTCTGTATCAGATAACTTGATAATTCCTTTCTTTCTCTGTACATTTTACATTAATTATTTCTGTTTTCTGTGCTTTTGTGTGTCAAGTCCACCAACGAGTCAACGGTGAAGCGTGTGTCTTTGCTGAGTGACATGCACCTGCGCAGCCTCAGAACCAAGGTGATGCTACTGTCACGTAACCAAGAAGCCACAAAACATCTGGAGGTCAGTTTGTCAGAAGCATATCTGAAACGGTGTTTTTGAATGACGGTTGTCTCCATTTACTAGTCTGTTATCGGCTTTATCTCAGAGTGCATACGTGTGTGGTGACTTGGCTTCCTGTTATTTTTAAAATGTTCTATAAACATGTCTTAGCGTTGGCTGTTATTGGAGAGAAAATAAGCTGCTAAATAATTTACAGGTGTATGTAATCAATAACGAATGGGGGGAAAAATCTGAATTTTGGAATCATCTTGGCAAGAGACATTAGGCATATAGGCACTATATCAAGGCTGTGAACAAAAAAAAAATTTATCCTCCCTTTTTTTTTTTTTTTTGAGGTTTCTGATAATTTTCCAGCCTTACATTTAAAATATTTCCGTTATTGGGAGTGCCTTTATACAAATCTGTCCAAATCTGCCCAAAAAGAACCAAAGGAGCTGACTTTTGTGTATTTATGCTCAGATGTTGCTGAGCGTCGAATTAAAAATCTCAGAATTTTTTTCAATCAGTGTTGGAATAACTGGATTTGATCAATCCATTTGTTTTCAACCCACGTCTATTTAGTGGATTTCCCTAATATAATTGTATGCTTACTTTTGTTTAGACCTCCAGGCAGCTGGTATCATCCTTCCAGGAGGAGTTCACAGTGAGACCAGATCTGATGGGTTTGGCGATTGGCAGCCATGGCAGCAACATACAACAAGCAAGGAAGGTTCAAGGTGTCACTGCCATCGAGTTGGATGAGGAAACGGGTACTTTCAGGATTTATGGCGAGGTATTGCTATGTGAGAAGCTCGTCCAATAAACAATAAAGTGGAACTTAGTTGCATTTAAACAAGATCAAAGTACAAAGTTAAAAAAGATAGAAATATTTTGATTGTATCGTTTAAATTGACACACTTTTTGACTATTTAAGTCCACATTAGTGTGTATTTGTAACTAAACATACATTGATACTATGCATATGCTTTAAATAAGGATCTTTGACTCTGTTGGCATTCAGACAGCTGAGGCAGTAAAGAAAGCCAGAAACTTCTTGGAGTTTCTAGAGGATTCTGTCCAGGTGCCAAGAAACCTTGTTGGTATGTTGATAAAAATATTTCATACAGCATTAAAGCAATTATACTAAATATACCGAAGGTCGGTCATCTATAATTTTATTTGAGTAGCTTAGTAACAAAGAAATCCAACATTTAATGAAACTGCTTAGAAAATGACATTATGTCATACTTTGGTTATTTCCTTTAAGCTTTCATTTCATGTCTGTGTCGTGCTCTGTGTTTCTAGGCAAAGTGATTGGTAAGAGTGGAAAGGTCATCCAGGAGATTGTGGACAAGTCTGGTGTGGTGAGGGTTAAGATAGAAGGAGACAATGACAACAAGCAGCCTAGACAGGAAGTAAGTCTGCTACTGCAGTGTGGTCACTGCTTCTCTTAAAGCAGTTCAGAAAACACTTTTAATAGTGTCAAAAACAAGATGTTCATTGTGTTAGCTGGTTCCAACAGCCCCATACTAACATGTGTGTTGTGTATTTGTGTTTTGTTGATACAGGGAATGGTCCCATTTACCTTTGTTGGCACTAAGGAGAGCATTGGCAATGTTCAGGTCTTGTTGGAGTATCACATCTCTTACCTAAATGTGAGAGCTCACCTTGTGTGTTGGAAGTGTGTTAAGTGCTTGCTTTGATGCATGTTGGTGTTTATCACTTATCTTTCCCTGAGTATTGAATGCTGGGGTGAATTTAACGCTTTGGCTTAATGCTTCTGTTCTAACATCACTTTGCAAGAAGCATGAAAACTATGGAGCACTTTATCATACTAAAATTAAACTCTAAGAGCTTTACATTAAAAATGTGATCAGCACCTCACATGACCATTAATTTAGCTCTGTCACATATACATAAACATAGATCTATAGACACTAGAATTGGGACAATACTAGAAGTTCAAACCTGATACCGATACTAAGAATAGTGCTTGATATTTAATACTATTTTTAATTCTGCAGAGAAAAAAAAACTTTTAAAAAGATATCAAAGTAAAAGATGTGGGATAAATTGTTTTCAGCAGCTGGTTTTGTAACACTGTATGACAGGCTATATTACTGTAACTATGGATGTTAGCAGTGTGACAAACCAATCATTTCACTTTATTTATTTATACATTTTATGTTTAGCCACAACCTGGGATATAAGAAAAGAACAACAGTCTTACTTTTTAGTATTTCTACTAACACAAGCTGCTTTTTGCTGCTGCCATGGTGAAATTGTGTCTCCTGTGTAAACAATGGGTGCACGAGGTAGCTGCTATAGCAGTAGCTGCAGTTCCTGTTTGAAATGGTTAGAGGCAACTGGCCCTGCACATCAACCAGCAGATGCAAAAGTGGCAATTAACTATTGATACTCATGTTAATTAATATCTAACCAGCTGAGTAAAATATCTGAGTATATTTTTTTCCTTTTGAACAACACTAGTAGACACATATAAGGATGAACATGATACTATGTTTATGCTGTTAACATGTGCTGAGAAGCTTGATTTGATATGCTTCTAATACTAATACATGTTAAACCAATTCTAATAACCCTGATAGATATAACTGTACTGCTCTTCTGTGTAGGTTTAGCTGTATATATGTTTGGACTGCATGTATTTATGTGTGACCTGTTCTGTGCTGCATCAGTAGTTTGTTTGCATTTGTTTTGCACTGTGTGTGTAGGAGTTGATGGAGCTTCTTGCAGAGGGCGAGCAGCTAGAGGAAGAGCTGAGGCAGATTTGTTATACACAGGGAGGAAGCCTAGCAACATTCATAATGAACAGAACAAGGAGCACTGTATGTGATGTAGATGTGTGCATGATGACTTTGCATGTGATGATCTTAAGAATAAATATGCCTGAATTTCTGAAATAGACATTTGAATCACTCGCCTTTTTTTTTTTTTTTTTTTTGTAATACTTTTTTTTTCTTCCCGTTCCTACTGTTTACCTTCTCTAAGGATGTTGAACGGCTTCATCTGGAGCGGATGCAGATTGACGAACAGTTACGTCAGATCACCCAGGGTCACCGTCAAGGTGACCGGGAGAGGGGGGACAGAGGGGACAGAGGAGGAGGATACAATACAGACAACAGTGCCAACAACTCCTCATCCTCTTTGCATGGTAGTCGCTCCTACAACAGTCGAGGCCGAGGACGCAGAGGTCATAGCTACAGCACTGGTTATGGTAGGCACTTTTAAAAATCAAGTATCACAAAATTAAGTTATTTTTGCCAGATGGTACCAGAATGTGTTTTTAAATATGCTCCGATATTATCACAGTGTAACAGAAACTGTTATCCCGTCTCTGCTCAAGTGTTTTTGTGGCTATTTCTGTGTTCCCTTTGGTATTTGCTGAACAGGCACCAACTCTGAGCAGTCTAATACCTCCGAGACTGATTTGGAGCACAGGGATGAGCTCAGTGATTGGTCCTTGGCTGGAGAGGATCTGGACAGGTTAGCTTCATTCTGTTCATTCAAAGCACTGGAAAGTATTAAATGAGGTTGTGCATGCACAGTCTCAATAGTCTTTGTCCCAGCTTGTGGTGGTATTTTTGACTGGTTGTCTTTGCTTTGTTGTGCTTATAGGGAGAGGGAGAGAGGGCCTCGGCCACAAAGAGATAGCCGCAGGAGGCCAGGGGCCGGCAGGGGCAGAGGAAGGGGCAGAGGAGGAAGGGGAGGATACAGCAACACATCTGGTAAGAATATCTCAAGATGTGTAGAAATGCACAAATCTCTCTGTTCAAAGTTGTTATTCAGTTGTAACCATCTGTCTGGCTGTGATTTTTGATCCTCTAGCAGGATCCTGGGACCATGAGAACCATCCCTATGGACCCTCAGAGACAAACACAGAGACAGACCAGACAGCTGACACAGATGCCAGTGAGTCCAACTTGCCTGCAAATCGTCGCCGGCGGTCTCGGCGGCGTAGAACGGATGAGGATGCCACGCTGATGGATGGAATGAGTGAATCTGACAATGCCTCAATGAGCGAAAATGGAATAGGTATGGGAATCATGTGATTATAGGAAGATACTTTTACAGGACTTACACAAAAGACAAGGTGAGTTTTTGTATAGCACACTGCAACAACTGGGTGATTCAAGGTGCTTTCCAGAGACATTAAAACATTAGAGAATGAGAATTTAAACACACAAACATGAACAGTTAGTTTATTTTGTGAGCAGTTAAACATGCAGCAGTGCTCTTTTTCCCATTTAACTGTAAAAGTTGTTGTTGTTCTAAAACAAAGTATTTTTAAGGCCCCTACTATTTTCTTTTTGATGAAGACTCAGAAGCCAAACCTCAGCGTCGCAATCGTAGCCGACGTCGTCGCATTCGTTTGCCTGAGGAAAGGCAGCCAGGTAACCATGGCGATGCCAGTGTTTGAGCGGTGCAGCTGAAAAGTTTGTGTGTAGATAAAAAGCTGTTTGATCCAGCATTGCCTGTTGGGAAATTTGCTTGCCCAGGATAATGGTTTTCCTAATGATTAAATGTGACATGTTGAAAATTATAAAAGTTTTTGTCTTAAAAAAAAAAACCAAACAGTATTTTCTAACAAAGTAAACTGCACTTCTGCATCTAATAAATGTACATGCTGTTTTTTTATTTTCATGCACATAGATATTTAACCGGCTCAACTTTACTTTGCATTTACAGGTTGCTGTAAGATTTACAGACCAAACTAAATAAACTGTAATAATAGTTCCATTATATTTTATCTTATATACGTAATTTGTTGAGCCTTAATCTGTTAAAACCACATCTTAGGGTATAAATGATTCTATCTGGAAACTGATAAACATGCTTGTTTTTTTTGCACCGGTTGTGTAAACGGTTGTGTAACTACCCCACATTAAATTTAACATCTTTGTATACGTTTTGCTAACTTGCATGAATTGAATGCTAATGACGTTATGGAAATTTGAGACGGATATCTGTGGCTTTCTAAAGTATTTTTTATTTATTTATTTTTTGTACAGTGACCGTGGCTGACTTCATATCGAGGGCTGAATCTCAGAGTAGACAGACGGCCACCAAGGACACCACTAAAAACAAACATATGGTTAGTACTTAAATATCTCATGTTTACATAATATTTTTGATTTGGGAAGTTGTCTTTCTGAACATTGTTACATTTTAAACTGTTACATTGTTCCTTCTGTGGGGTCAGGGTATGGATGACGTCCTCACTGAGCACAGCCCAAAGTCTGCTCCGGCCACCACCAATGGTTCCAACAACAGTGTTTCTGACGACGTGGAAAACAAAAATGCTCCCAGGTCTTCCACTGAGAGGTCTGCCAGCGATTCCTACAAGGGGGACTCTAACCCGTCACCTGTCGCTAACGGAGTCTCCTAGTCACACATGACCAGAGGAAATGGCTTCAAATATTTGAATCTTTTCGGCTTAATTGAATTTCTTCATGTCTGGACGTTAACATTTAAACAAAAGCAAGCACTGTTTTTTTCTACTTAAAGATCTGGAACCTGCTTAGCTGCACAATGTCAAGAGTTCTAAACCTTTACACATCTATCTTTACAACAATTCATTTTGCTACAGTGTTTTTTAACAGTAGTTCTTCCTGTATGAGCTTGCCAAAGATAGTCAAACCCACACACTTACAGACATGTATATAAGCTGTTTTTTAGTCCACTCTTCACTGAGAGCTCATGGAGGTTGGACCGAGTACGGCGTTTCTATAATGCAAACAGGGATTCCGCTCAAACCCATACATACTGTGGTATGAATGCAACACTTCTTTTTTTTTTTTTTATTAGTAAAACTATCATAGCAGGGTTTTAAAACAAGGTCTGTTTTTTTCAGGTGGACTCAGAAAGATGCTCAACTTTTTTCAGGATATTTTGTGCATTTGAGCTAGTTTGTACATTAGATATTCTGCATGAGCAGTACCAATGCAGGTAGGTTTGTTGAAAACAAGTATGATTGATGTACATGTACAGCTGTTGTGCCTTCAGATTAGATTTTACATGTTACATCCTAAATCTGCATACTCTGAAATCCACTGATTTCTGTGTAACTGGTTTGCTCTCACTTGTTACAGTAATACAAGATAAGGTGTCCCAGTGTGCTAAATGTTGTCTTGTGATGCTGAGGGCAAGTGAGGACAAACTTTTAAAAACGCCCTTACAGGATTTCAGAGCCATCTTTTTAAATAAGTGTGTCTGCTGTTAATGTTATAGGGAAATGAATCAATTTTCACATACGTATAATTGTGAACATCAGTTTTACATTAGCTGCTTCCAGTTTTTTTCCAATATGCAACCACTTTTATCATAAATATGTAATTACAGCTTGTCTAAAAGAGGAAACAAGACAAAGATTGTTTTGTTTGCACTGAAGCAAAACCTTTTTTTCCCTGTTAAAGCACGTTAAGTCTGAAAGTGGAGATGTACACTACGTTGTCCACATCTCGTCTTATTGTTGCAACACTCCAACAGTTCATCAGTTCCCACAAGGAATCCTGAGGGCTTCTTTGTTTTATAGAAACCCAATGAACAGTAATTCAGAGCATTTTGCTTAATCTTTGGGATAGTCTTCACACACTCTCACATGCCTACATTGTAGACCACCTGTTCTGTCTGTGGTGTTAAGGTGTTTCAGAAAATCCAGAGCTTAGGTGATAAATTTTGGTTCTTCCACACTGGCTGGCTGGAAACTGGTCATGACTGTTCCTTTAAGGAAGGAGATTTATTGGGGTTATTTATTTTCTAGAAAGTGTACAGTATTTAACAAAAGGAAGAAAAAAAAAAGCTTTTTCTTGACACTAAAAAACGTGTGATATCCAGAAGTTCTCTTTAAGACAAATGGCAATTTGGACTACTGAGAGTTGACATCCTAAGTGTTTTTGTTGAGACAACTACAGTATGTTTCTTTTTTTCTTTTTTTTTAAAGGATTGTCTGGTTGGTTGATGTGCAATATGTTTTGTATGCAAATAGGTTCTTAAATAAACTTGATCTTCTATTTAGATCTAAAACTTAAAGCTGCTTCACATGTCTCATTTGTAAAAATGCTATATAGAAAAGGTTTGTAGAGCTCTAAATCAGTCAGGGAAAACTATTTTAAAGCAACTGAGCCGGATCTTGCAACAAAACAAACTTACTGCACAGTCGAATGCTCAATGCTAAAGTAGAAAAGACCAGATGGGTTGGAGAAATTAAGTATTAACTTTCTCCTGTTTTTACATATAAATCCATGTTCTTTGTTTCTCAGTCATGTTTTAGACTTTGATTTAAATAGTGACTCAACGGGAATCTTGGAGTTTTATTTATCTTTAAACATATATTCACTGCTTAAAAATGCGACCTATATAATTGCTCTTAATACCAGTGTTATGTGCAACAATTAAAAAATAAACTTAATGTAGATATAAACTGACAAGACAAAATGCTTAGTTTTATATTTCTTTTATTATTAAACTTCAAGAGCTCATGAAACATGCACAGTTGTGTATTCACACAATTCGCAGTGAATAAAAACTGTACATGTATATTTTCAGAGTGCGTTGGAAAGGTGTGAATTACTGTCTGCCAAGCAGGATGTGTTTTTTTTTTTTTTTATTAAAAAAAAGGTTCATACACGAGATACCCATGAAGGACAAGTTTATCAGTTTCTACAGTGCGATTTCAGCTGTGGAAAGTTTGGAAAACTCAAGAGCTCTAGTCAGTGCAACAGCATGAGGATGTTTCATCAGCACTTCTATTTTTTAGTTTGGTTTTCCATCAGGTCCTTTGCTTCATTTACTTTTGCAGCTAGATATGGAGATCCACCTGTGATATCACACACACACACAGAAAAACAGTTACAGTGGCAGATACCTTTACTGCAAACAAAATATAGGATCTGAGTTCTGAAAAGGTTTTGAACATGACCATACCTCTGTCTGGATGGTTAAGGATCATCAGTTTTCTATGAGCCTCTCTGATCTTATTTCTGTTGGCAGTGGGACTGAAAGACACAAATATAACTGAGGTGAGTGAATTGTCATGTGGGGGGGGTCTTATTTTATACTGCTGAGCAGGACAAGTGAGCATGAAGCAGTTCCTGGTGTCTGTGGATGCTCAGCAACACATCCCTGTTTGATCAGGAGCAGTGCTTGGAAAAGATCACAGGTCCTACCTGACACCTAACACAAGAGCAGCTTCTCTCTTTGTCATCTTTGGTTCAAATCCACCTCTGTAGTAACCCCCTCCAAAAGCCTGTCACAGCATATGTAAGAGAACACAAATTAAACCATGTTGATTAGGTGTAAAGATGCATCCGAGTTGCTGTGCATGTTAACTTCTATTTACATAGTAAGGCCAAGCATGTTGTCCATCTTACCGACTTGGGAAGACTCTGGAGGGCCTGTTTCACTTGAGGCTCCATTTGCTTCATGGCCTGTAAGGCATAACGACCTGAAAGAAGCAGGCACTTAAACAAAACGTATGTTTCACACATGTTAAAAAACATCTAATTACTCACCAGCAAATCCAGCTGCTGCCAGAGCCAGTCCCACTGCCACCATGGAACTGGCCTGATCATTTTGAAGAGCATTAAAAACTTCACACAGACATCTCCTCTCAAAAGCCAACCAGGTAATAACATTTAAACAAATGCAATGGGAAGCCAAAACTGCATTTTAAAAGGTAACACAGACAGTTCCAGGTGATTATTTTTCTCACTAGAACAGGTAAGTTACAGCATTAGCTACAACATTTGCCGTATTTCGTCCTGCTGCCTGAGTAATTGGCACCTAAGCTAACGTTAGCTTAGCCGACTAAATATACATTAACGGTACTTATAGCACATATTTGATCCTACTTCTAGTTTTACATTTGTATCTTGTTTAAAGATAAATTAGGTCACCAACCTACCATGTCTCTGTGTTGTGTTCCGTTTCTGTAATAGACTAGGACCATAACTTTTGACCTCTCATGTTTTCATCGACCAGGCGTTCATATGTTTATGCCGAAAATTGAGTATAGCTGTCGTAAAATGTCGCGACAGGCAATTGCTAATACTAGCACAAGCTAACCTACTCTTGCTGTATGATGGCGTCAAATGAACTTAAACTGTCTAAGTTACTGCCTCACATTTACTCTGCATGAATGCGAATGATTTTACTAACCGTTCTTAACAATACTCTAAGTTTATGACCAGATATTGATTACATTGTGCCCCCCCTCTTGCCCATCTTCCAACACACACTGCTGCTGACTGACAGCAACTTTCTGCAGAAGCAGCAGCAAGGGTGACCCCACAGATCCCAGCCCCATGACTTTACATGGAAATGAAGCATTTTCTTTTATTCTTATATCCTAATGGGCTCTTATAAGATAGCTAAAACAGATAGCTTTTAGTTTTGTTTGTTTTGGAGTGAGATTCTTCTTTTCTTTTATGATGATGTCCACACCTAGTCCTGGGCACAAGGTATGTTGAGTCTGGTTGAACCTTTAAAAAAAAAACTTGCCCCATGCACATTGTAAATTAAAAATATATATTATTTGAATAAGTAAATTGGTGTAGAAAAGCAAATGCAGGGCTGCCAACTCTCACGCATTGGGCGTGAGACTCACGCAATTGAGTTGCCTCACACGCTCTCACGCCACACGTCTGATTTCTCACGCTGATACAACGGTTTTCTGTATTTATTTATTTTTTGTCCTAAGGTTAAAAGATCAGGTACAAT
>JBAMHV010000015.1:3969665-3982978 GCA_037177535.1 Pseudomugil gertrudae
CTATGGGCAATTTAGAGTCTCCAATCAGCCTATCCCCAAGGTGCATGTCTTTGGACTGTGGGAGGAAGCCGGAGTAGATGTAGATTACGTAAATTACGTAAATTACGTAAATTACGTAGATTATGTAATGACGCAGAACCGACCAGGCTCTTTCGGTGAAGATGAACCAGAAAAGCTCTGGCTCTAGCTCAAGAACTGAACTAGAACGGGAACCAGCCTGGTAAAAAAAGGCAAATTTAGTGCAAATTTAGATTCTGACCATTCCAGTTGTGCATCTTTACTTTGCATGCACACCTTAACATCTATAGCAAGACATTTTGCTATCTTCAAGATGTCTTTGCTGTGAATTTTAAATAAGAAAAATAAGGGGAAAAAATCCAACTTGGCTTATTAACTAGATTATCTGACATAGAAATCCAAACAAAATAGTGAAACATAGCTGAAATTGTGAGTCAGGATCCGATGTTGCTGTATTTAATACTATTTTTATAATTAACAGTCTTATGTAAGAAAAGAAGTCAACATAGTTCTACCTTGGCTTACAAACGGGCTGATTAACACAACAGAGATTACGTTCATGTATCATGATGACTTGACCTGGCAACCAGATAACTATAAACTTTAGAAAGCTGAAAAGTTTGAACTAAACAGCTGTGTAGCTAATGACAAAGTTTAGCTAAGTAAATCTTGAGGGCTGTCATGGTCATGAGGTTTTTCTTGAGAAAAAATAGCCAGAAGTAAAATCTTTAGCACCTTTTGACGGGAACCTTCTCATGTAAATCTTTCTTGCTTCTGAACTCTGTCCCGTCCCCTCAGTGGTCCCTCCATGCATGGCTTAACAGATGAGATTAATATCAGTAAAAAGGCCATTGATGCCGTATTAAAGGCTAAACATGTAGAGATGATAACACGGGGAAAAAATGAGGTTTTTATTAGTTTCATTCAGCTTTTTTTGTGGAAGCAGCTCAAGACATTTAAAAAACTTGTACTAACTTGGTAATAATATGTGATGATGAGATGGTAAAGTGATGACAGTGACATTTACACTATATGTTATTACTGATTGTATTGTCATAATGAGGATGATAGTACGATTTCATGGCACTTTGCATGGCTGTGCGCCACAGCAGCATAAATATGAGGGCGGCATAAAGTTCTCCTCTCCTGATCTCTCACTCCTGGTCACTGTAGTTGAATAAAATGTGGATTGAATCTTTATATGAGAGGATTAACCAAAGAGAATATTCTTTTAAACTATGAGCATTGACTGATGTGGCTATGAAAGCTGTTTTTCTGGTGACCCGGCCTCAGCGATGGGCACCGTTTCAACACACTGATGGAATGCCTTTGACCCGGCCATTGATGTCTTATCGGTGAAACCAGGAATGAACTGACCCATTCTGACCAGACTGACCATACAAGGACCCAAAGCGTCTCTCCATCTCGATGGGCTCTAATGTTTGATGATCTGGTAACGGGGTTCCAAGTCATAGTTCACTCTAGATCAGCGACTCTGGTGCGTATTTGGCTGGAAAGAAATCAAAGCAACAGATTTTGTGTGTGTGTGTGTGTGTGTGTTAGTGAGAGATGGATAGAGAGCACATGTTTTCTAGAAACCTGTAATTATCCTCCTGTGGAAAACAAGTGCAGAATGAGTTTTCCATTGTGCAAACAGGATTATAGCCTGTGAAAGAACTGAAAGCTCAGCGCTTCGATGTTTTATAACGTTTTCACTTTCAATCTGAGTTGATTGGTTTGAGGTGGTGTACGTGTGTGTTTATTATTGAATCCTATGTTGAATTCGCCTCATGCTATTAATTTTTCCTTCTGTCTGTACATGACCTTGTTGTTATGGAATGTGTCTGGTTGCAGACTCGGGGAGCAAGCACTTATTATTATGACAACATGTGCTTAAGCAAACATGGTGCTTCTCTCTAAATAAAACGCGTCATGTAGTTTGTTTTGATCAAGGTGTATGACCCAAAGAGAGAGAGTGAGAGAGGTGTGGAAGAAAGGAAGAGAAAGAGGAGGCAGACATTTCTTTCAGAGTTCTCCATGTCAGCCATGTAAGAAAGCCGCCAAACCAATAATTTTGTCAACTTCTTTTTTTAGCCGAGCGGCTGAAGCGTCTTTGGATTGCCACATGTATAAAGGCAGCCCATATAAAGCCATTCACAGCACTGAATGAACACGCCATCTGTGGGGCTTTCTTATTTCCTCTTCTCTTTTCTTCTCCTCCTTTTTCAAGCCTTGTAATCAAATTTGAGCAAAATCAAATGGCGGGAGGATAGAAGGAGAGCAGTAGGGGGGAGGAGGGTTCAATGAAAGTACCTTTTGTTGGTCTGAAACGAGCAAGTAATTTACAAAATGCCCTCCCTTTGTGCAGGGGGCTAAGGGAAGAAAGAAATCAGTAGCTTTTAGAAGCTAGGCCTTGCGCTGCGACGGGCAAGATAATGAAAGCTGTCTTGTGTTTGTAGGCTAGAGAGCATCTCAAAGGCAGACCGGGCCCCAGCTCAGGGTTAGCTTGGCTGCTGGAAAAAAAAAGAAAGAAAGAAGAAGAAAAAAAAAAACAACAACAACAACAAAAAAAGAAAACGCAACACGCTCTTCTGTATGTGTGTGTGTGTGTGTTTGGCAAAGAGCGGCAAAAACAGGACTGCTGTGCCCGGCTACTCTTGGCAGAGACACTCTGAGGAACAGACAGAGTTGTCGATGCCGAGGAGGGGAATGATGGAAAAGCTTCAGCTGCACAGAGGGCTGCAGAGCCCCTCTTACCTGTTGTCCTGTTGCAGGTGCATCGCGCTGGCCCTGCACGCAGAGGGTGGCTACACCTCCACAGAGGAGTCTGAAGCTGAGAAGAGGATGTGGAGGAGGAGGAGAAAAAAAAACATCCTGCAGGGATCATTCTGCTGAAGGATTACGAAGTATAGAGGATTCTAGCTGACTGGTCTCATCTTTTATTCCACATCTTGTTGACTGGTGGATATTTAAATGAATGGATCTGCTGGATTATCACCTGGGTGACACCTGGGAAGATTGTTTTCATGGATTTTAAAGGTGAGACCATTTCCAACATATTAGAGTGATTACTTATGTAAATTCTTCTCTTTATGACATATTCATTCTAAAATGGTCAAGTTTAACTCATCAACATAAATTGATGCTTAAGGATGTTTAGAGGCTGCTAGCTAGCCATGACAGCTGGTTGTGGTTTACTTCAAATAATTATCAATTTAGATCAAATTTGCCCTGAAAAAACAGCTTTTTGCATTTTATTTATAAATATAAACATTCTGCATGTCTGGTCCTCAGATTAGTTCCTGACTTAAAGTGAATGGAGTGACACCTGAAGGGTCCTTCTGCAGCACAGAGGCAGGTGAGTTTAAACACACTGCACTGTAAATCTGCTCTGTAATAACTCGTGCATTCATATATGAGCATCTCTTGTTCATGTTTTTACATTCTTGAATTTCAAAAAGAAACTAATTGTTTTTTTTCTACGTGTCAAATACTCTGTCTCGTACCACTGTGGGAAAAATGTCTGTTCTGCTTGTTTTTAGTCCGATTTAGAAACCCAAAAGCACCAACGATGATTCAATCCAAAGTTGGCTAAATATTCTTCTCATTAGTGGAGTTAATGTTATGCTAAAAGTTACTCAGATAAAACACACACTTAATTATTCAATCAATATTTCTGCTGCACTTAATCAGAATATTAAAGGATTAAAACCTTAAAATAACTTCAAAAGTGATGAAATTCAGGTTTTTCAGTGCAAACTATAAGTCAGTGGAAAATAGAGAAGACTGAAATATCTGAATAGAACTGCAGTGTAAGTTAGATGATGTTTTCTTTCTTCTGATTGTCCTGAGAATGCTTTTGATGAATGCCTAGAAGTCCCTTCAACTGAGCTGAGGACTGTGATAGCTAACACTGCTGCTGAAACAACTGTAGGAGGTGGTGCAAATATGACATATATATATACTCAGAATAAATATTGCAAATGAGTGGGAGGTGCATTCAAAGTTTAAATGACAAAACACAACAGTTTGTGTTTATTCTAAAGGAAATGGAGGCTGTGTTTTGCTTCATCTACAGCGTATCATTTGACACTATTGTAGGCATCCTCTCTCTGCCTCCCTCTTCTCCTTTTACTGTTTATTTATATATCAATCTTTAAATCAGGAGATGTTGATGTCTCAGCATAATGACAGTAATTGATGTGTTGCTCTTACTTTAAATATAAGCGTGTAGTTTTGGGGTACTTGTACTCCCTTAATATTTCCATGTTATTCTGTTATGCAGTCCTTCCTGCTCTACTGTACTTTTAAGGGAACATTGTCGCCTTTTACTTTACTATATTTAGTCAAAAAATTCTGAACTTGAAAACAGTCCACAAGTGTAGAGATAAACCTTCAAGGATACTTATGAATATGTCAGTAAAACAATGGAAGCACACGTATGTAATCAGAAATATGAGTCAGTTTGACTGTGAGAACAAAGGCTCAACAGAAGGATAAATATCTAAATGATGAGTAATCAGACTGGCAGAACAGAGACATTTACATAAAGGCGGAAAGTAAAATTAAACTGGCGTGCACAGAAGCAAAGTATCTTATTTTAACAAAGGAAGTGAAGAATCAAAGCCTTGACACATAAAATGCACATGAGAATAAAGACTGTGGATGGAAATCACTGCGCTGAAAATTCGTATAAAAATTGTGAAGCTGTAAATTTTTCTTCAGATTATGTGAAATTTTGGGCCCGATTTACTAAACACATCAAAGTAGTGCGTGGATGCAATCCGGTTCATTGTTGAGCATTATTTAGGACCTTGTTCAGCTCATGAGATCAGAATGGTAGGAAATCATTAACGCTTAATGTTCATTAGTTCCTCTGGATTTTTTTATTTTTAGTTTGGACTCAGGGATTGCGTAAGAGCTTTTTTTTCCACATTAAGCCTGAAATGAAACAGAGTGGGAGTCAGTGTGTTATCATTCTGCTCTCGGATCCTGGTGATGCACCCTCTTGCGTCACTTTGAGTCCCAGTTTGAGGTCTGCACATCCTAAATGATTCATTTGCATTCTGAACGGATTGACCGAACATAAATGTAACAAAGTAAACCAGGAAACTTTCCTCGGTGATTCCCCGGTGCTCTTTTCCTTTGGTAAAATCTGCTTTTAAACTTTTCTTCTCCATCTTTTTTCTGGGCTGCATGATGAGATTGTGGTTAGCACTGTGGCCTCACAGCAAGAAGGTTGCTGGTTCCAGTTTTGGCTGAGGGGAGGTCAGAACGATGTCCTTTCTGTGTGGAGTTTGCATGTTCTCCCAGTGTGTGGCTTCTCTCTGAGTACTCTGGCTTCCACTCCTTGTTTAAAGATGTGTGTGTTAGATTATTTGGTCACTCCAAGTAGTCCATAGGAATGAATGTGAGTGTGAACGGTTGCTTTCTCTCTTTTTTGGCCCTGTGATGGACTGGCGTCCTATCCAGGGTCCCTGTCTCTCATCTGCTGATTGCTGGGATGCTGCAGCGTCCCTGCAACCCTGAATCAGATGAAGTGGTATAGAAAATTAATGCTCATCTTTTAGCTGTTTTGAGTCAAAACGGAAGCAATAATGAACAGTCTGTTCCTATTTACAACTATATAAAGTAGAATTATTACATCTTCAGGCATATTATCACATATCACTTAGAAAGGATACACAAAAAACATATACAGTACTTGTTTTATTTAGCCTGTTATGATGTGCTCACTAAGTTCTCTTACTAAGTAAAGACTGCAATAAGTGGTTTCAGTATGAAGTGCTCAACTCCCAATTTATAATTTAGGGCAGTCCTACTCATTTTAGTGCTGCTAATCTGCAGGTTTTCAGTGTATCCCTGCTCCAACACATCTGATGCAAATGAAATGGAGCCATAAGTCCATGAAGTTCTACTCAATGATTTGAGTCTGGAGAGTTGCAGCAGGGAAATATTGAAAACTTGCTGGACTCCTGTCCCTATAGGATTAGATCGAGTTGCTTTAATTTAGGGTGACCAGCTCAGGAGGAAGAGGACTTATATTCAGTCAGAAAGTCTGATGTTAATCCATGGATTCCCAGAAATTAGATTGCAAAGTAACCTGTGGACAAACCACAGAATGCCTCTGATGTTTCCTCTGGTGTTTGAATGTGTGATAAACAAGTATTCCTGCATGTGTGTGTGTCTGTGTGTGTGTGGATTGTAGCAAAAGTGAGCTTTGAGTGTTCGACAAAACAATTCATGTGAGATCATATTGCATGTTGTAAGCAGTTTAAACTATAACTGGAATTTATTACGTTTGACTATTTGCTTTATTTACTGTCCTGCACTTTTAAACTGCACATGTGCACTCACCTTTACATCTGCTGTTATCTATAACATCTCAGAACTAAACAAGGGTACTGCTGATATGGTTGTTTCAGTAACTGTGTAGTAAACACAGACAGAACATTTTTATTATTATTTGCAGTTAAGATGCATAACTCACCGATCCTGAGATGCTGTGTCTCTCACTTGGGAAGCCACGATTCCTCCTAATATAACTCATTATGGAACGTAATTATATTTAAGGATCTAGACTATCAAATTAATGGTGAAGTTTAATGCTAAAAGTTATTGTGGAATTAGAAATTATAACATCCAAATTTTAGAGGATTAAAAATGTGATGAATGTGAAAAACTTTGCAGCTGATCTGGCTTCACCAGCGTGCACTCCTGTTCCTCCTCACTTCCCTTTTTTTACATCATGGGAACATTAAACACACGATTCAAATGAGCCGGTTTTTCTCTTGGCATATTGAAATGTCAGAATTTGCACTGAAACAAATATCCCCGTTTGGTCTCATCGGGAACAGAATGGGTAATGAGCTATCTTTGTGTGGTGGCCCCAGTCTTCCTGCAGCGTTGCAGTCACTGAGGCACATTGCATACATCGTTGCTGGGAATGTTGCCAACAGATTGCTGAACCCCGCACTCACCCAGACCAGGTGCAGGTGTGTGTGAGCATGCATGTGTGTGAACATGAGAGTGGCAGGTAACAGATTAGGTTTTCACTTTCAGTTTTTTTTTGTGTTAAATTCAAATTAAATATTTGTGTGACTTTTCCTGTCATGTAGTTATATTTAGCCTCTTAGAAAGTCAAAGTCTTTGGGTGTATAAATATACATATTAGCTGAACCAGTGGCTATTTGGCGCACTCATGATTAGCACTGCCACTTTCCTGGGTTTAACCTCAGCTAGTAGTTTTCTGTGGGCAGTTTGCATGTTCCTCCAGTGAATGTGTTCCTCCAAGCAGCAACCTCCATTGGAAAAACGTGAAGCCTATGCAAAGTGCTAAAAATTGCATTTGACCTTCATCTGCTAGGACAGGGGTGTCAAACTCAGGTCCTCGAGGGCCAGTATCCAACAGGTTTTTGTTGTCTGAATGCGCCAACACAGCAGACTGGAATTACTTAATAGGTTGACAAGAAGCTGTTGGATTTATTTGATTTGCATCAGGTGTGTTAGTGCAGGGAAACAGCAAAACCTACTGGATACCGGCCCTCAAGGACTGGAGCTTGACACGTGTGCTAGGGGCTCCAAAACAGATCAGATCCTCGTAGACTCCCATGTTAAAAAGACCAACTTCACAACAGAAATACACATGTTTACTGTCTGGTCCAAAAAAAAAAGGTGCAACAACTAAGAGAGTATTTTATTTATTTACCTAATTTTTTTCAGCTTTCTACCTTCAATAGCCAGTTAGCTCCTGTTAGATCTGAGTTAGCTCAGTTGGCATTTGGCTACAGACAGCTATGATAGATGTCAATCATCCACCCAAATGCTTACATCGCCCCTCTCAACTTCAGCTCTTTGCCCATTTTTATATTTCCCTGAAGTGACGCCATGCTTGATGGTGACCTTAGGAATCGCCCAATAAGCTTCACTTTTCTCTTTAGAAACCGTTCATGTTTTGTATACAGTCTATGGTTTTCTGGTTTCCTGCCACAGTCCAAAAACCTAGATTTTGATTTGGTTTATTTGAAATGATTCATAAATGACTCCTAGCATTGGTGGTTGTTTGACTTTCTGCTGTACCCTGTCAATAATCAATGAATTGTACGCGGTTTACTCTTCTGTCTCATAGTGGCTCAGGTGGGATCCCGTGCAAACTTGAATGCAGGAATGCTGCCAGGAATTCTGGGCCCTATGAAAGGCAATGACATAGACCCCAGTAATTTAAAATATCTCTTCATCTTAATTTATTAAAAAAAACTTTAAATCTGTTACTGTTTAAAGCAGTTGTTTCAAGCTGCTTGATTTAAATCACAGTGTACACGTCTAAGGTTATTTTAATAATGACTTTAACAGAGGCAGCTGTCGGACACTCAGTGCTTCCAAAAAACTGTCCAGTATCCAGTAAAACAATCACAGACTGTATTGACCATTGTGTAGAAAAAGAATAGTTAATTTCTAAAAAAAAATCATTATACTGTATATTTTTAATAGATAGAAAAAATAAATTCTTTACAGACTCCGTGTAATGATGCTAAGTGGCATGTGTTTCAGCACACACTGCTCACCTTCTTCAATTTGCCTTCAGAGGGTAATTTTATTTGGGCTGCAAATGTGCTGGATAACGGAGTGTATCTGGAATTTAATTTATAATTAATTAATTTTATTTTAATTTAATTTATTTTTTTTTATGACCCAGTCTGACCTGAACCTTAGGAAATGTGTGACATGAGGATCACGGGTCGGCCCGCTCATCACTAGCTGACATCATCAATGATGTGATCCGGCCTCAGAGGATGAAGAAGATGAAGTTATGTCAGCAGTAGCTCGTGGATACTTATTTCACTGAGCAACAGGTTGATTTCAGCCAATCACAAACTAAAGAGGCAACACACCTTTCCTGGAGAAAAACTGGGTCACAGATTGGAACCCTTTATTTTGTTTCTCATCTCTTTGTTTTTGTCCTGTTAAAAACACATTTCCTTTCTTGCCACGTTGTATTTTTATATTAAATAAAATAACAGCACTAATGAAGGTTTGATACATTTCTTACATATTTCAAAAATGTTTGTGGCCTCTATCAAATCCTGTGCCCTTGGAATCATCCTAACTGTTCCCTTTTATACGGCGTCCCGTGCTTGAATAGATTTAAGTGGGTATAGAATATGGGTGGAAAGGTGAATCAGAGTGTTCGGTGTCATTCATGCAAGCGTAGAGTGAAATATCATCTTCTTCTCTGGTTCCCCCTTTACGAAATGTAGAATATTGCATGATCAAATTTTAAAGGAATAACTTTTACAAAAATTAAAAGCATGCTGCAAAGTTTAAAAGTTATAACTTTTAAACTTTTTAAAATATTTAAAGTTGAAACGCTCAAGCAGTCATCTCCTGAACGAGCTGAACGTTTTGATACCAAAACTGTTGAAATCGGCTGAAGATAGTTGAAGTTATGAACGACCGAAAAACGGCAGAAGAATAAGAAGAAGGAGGAAAAACAATAGGTTGAATGCCTGAAGGCATTCACCCAACTATTTTATTAACTGTAGCTCAGTGAAACAGCTGCATAACATCTGGACCTCCATCACGTGGAATAAAACATCTTTTAATACATCTCCTGTAATTCCCAACAGCAGCTTCATTCCATGTACCGGTAGTTTGCTAACATCATCTTTCCACTTCAACCACATGTGTGTAACTTCTTATTTTCTATATAAGGCCTGTAAACACAAAGCAAAATTATTTAATCTTTAACTACAAATGATTCTTTTTGTTTTTCCACCTTCTTCAACAGCCGCCACATTTAAAGACAGTTCAGCAGAGACATTGTCTCTATTAAATCTCATGGGTTATTAATCTCACTTAGGTTAGGAGTGTGTTGACCCTTACAGCTCCCCGAGGACCCTCTAATAACTGATAATGGGCCGTTAAAGTAGTGGGTGGGACCTGCACGGTGCAGGACTTGATGGTCAGATCTCACTGCCAATTACAGATCATTGAGCAGGAGGGTTTGAGGGCAAATGTGTGAGTGTGTGTGCTGTTGCACCTGTGCATGTGTGCAGGCACATCTGTCAGTCAGGCTCCTTTTTCATCCAGCAAGCTGTGTGCAGACGGTTATTAGCAGCAGCAGCTAGTCATTAAGCCTGTCATTTACTGAATCTGCCAGCTGACCTGCTGATTTAGACATTGTTTGTACTTAACCTGTTTTTTTTTCTTTTTTTAATAATGTGCAGCGTACAGAATAACTGAAAGAGACGTATTTAATGCTGCTTTATGTGAGCAAATTTTAATACAGTCTTAACATGAAGTGAAAGAATTGTTAAGATAAGTTGTATTCTGCTAACATCAGCGTTGTCAGGTTGCTTATTTAAATCGATACATAAGTTCAGTTTGGCTAAAGATTAAATTACTTTCCAACTTTATTGGGTCATGATTTCTGTGTTGTGGTTAAAATCAGATGTAAAACACTTCAGTTTAGACCACTTTATTTAGCCCAAATATGCAATTAGTTTGTAACTTTCACATGTGCATACAAACAATTATTTGTGTAGTGAAGAAACAGATGGTTAATCAAATAAAAAATATTGGTAAAAATCGATTAAACAATATCCAAATAAATAAAATTCCATAAAAGAAATTCAAGTTTGACTAAAAACAAACCAACCAGAAACAATGACCTGGAAATAAGTTAATTTAATCTGAAATCTATTTATAAGTTGCAGAAGGAAGATGAAACTTTACACAGTGACTTTGGGAGCATTAACGGCACATTATTGTATATATGAATGCGTGTTTAGACGTCACAGGCTCGTAGAACAGACTGGAAGGCAGCAGGAAGAACTCGGTAGTCTTGTTGTCTGAAAATCACTGAAAAAAAACCCACTTGTTTTTTCTTCTCAAATTATGTCTAAATTCTCCTGCTCAAAACTACTGTTTAAAGCATGACAAGCTAAATGGAACAACATGGGAGGTTATTGGTACTGAAACTACTCGTCACATCTACTGAAAATATTCCCTTGATTATATTGTTTTAAAATATACTCATTATGCATGTTCTTTTAAATAATCCTGCATATTATAGTCATTTTTTTGCAGTTAGTAAGACACGTCATTCTAAGCAAGGATTAGTAACATTATTCCCAAACTGGCACCCAACCCAATGTAAAGTCAGATTACTGAAATCTAAGCCAAACCTGTGTGTTAAATATGTTTCTTTTCCAATGAAACCACAGTAACATGAAACGTTACACATGTTCATGCTGATCTGTTGTTTTGTTTCATACAGTTTAGAACAGAATCAGGACAAAGTAACATCCTACAAAGGCTGTAGGTCTGAATTTTGTGCTCTAAAGTATTATACATGCTTTGACTTATTTTATAGCTGAAATTGGATACAAATAGTCAACAAAACTACAGGAATAGTTATAGATGACATTTATCAGCACATCTCCCATTTTCACATATGAAATTGATGTAGACATTGAAAGATACAGGAAGGAAAAAATATAGATTTGCATTAAATAAGACCAAAAAAGACTTACTGGAAATATCTGCTTCTCTTTTTGTAACAATATGCAGAGAATTATCTATTCATTTGCTTTTTTAATGAACATGAACATACATTAAAGCATGATATGCAATAATGTAAATTCAGTCTCACTGAACATTTGAACAGGTGTGTACTCATCCCCCTTTTATTTAAATATCTTACCATTAATACCCTCTGACTTTCCACTGTTGGGATTAACCTTATGCTACTTTGTCTTAGCTGCAGCTCCGTGTGTCTCGCAGGAAACCTCCTGAAGCCCTGCTAGCAGCGATAGAAGCACAAATTAGGCAGCTTTCTGCCCCAAAGCTGCTGCATTAAGACAGCCCTCACCTTGGCCTGTGGGAGCTGCGTTGGTAGTATTGCTAATCCAAAAGCCAGCAAAGTCAATCAGTCAGACTTCTGCTTTCCTTTGTCTTCTCCAGATAAGGTAATAGGGATACAGAGGGGTTTAGGGGAAGTTTGCTGGTCCTGTATTTGAGTCTCAGGTGCCACATGTAATGGATGACCAGTGAATATCTCAGTAAATACAGACAGTCTGGTGGAAGAGAAGGAATCACAGGGGTATTGTCTTAAGAGGATAAGGCAATGAGAGGCTTTCAGAGTTGTATCAGTGGACAAAGATGGGAAGGCTCCCATAGTAATACCTGCTATCTAGATGTGACACTTCAGCTTGGCCCTTGAGCACAGAAGACGGTGTTATTATTCCCTTTGTCTTGTCCAGATAAGCTAATGAGGGTTATAGTGAAGGGTGATGGTAGTGTTAAGAGCTGCATTAGTGGACGGAGAGGAACTAGGGACAGTCAAGCTGTTAAAGCTCAGCTTTAGCTCCAGGTGTTGGTTTGAAATCAGTAATTGTCCCCTGCTGATAAAAAGAGGTGACAGGAATAGTGGGATTGAAACTACAGCTTCTAAGTAGAAACATTTATGCTCACAGTACATTGTAAGAGCTGTCAAATCTGTTATTATGATCCCATGCAAATCCCCCAGGTCTTTACATTTTAAAGCAGCGTGTTAGTGGTGATGGAGGTGCCATTACCTGATAAATGACTGAATATGCTGTAAGCACAAAAGTGCTTGGGACAGAATAGATAACTCCTGTTTGCTGTAACATGTCCCTCATGAACCGCAAGAAAATGTCTTACTTTTGATCTTATTTCAGGCACCAGTTCAACTCATACAAGAAGGTATTTAGGTAAAAATACTATCTGTGAGACAGTGTACTGTGACTAACTGTAACTATGTAAATGATATATATGTATACATATTAAAACTTGCTTCCTTCTGCAATTAATAAAGTTAAATTGGATGGATTGGGACAATCAGGTACTGCTATAAAAGACACAAAATAAAATCCATATACAAGATGAGCATGAAGATGTTTAGCAAAAGTAAATCTCCTTTAGTGTTTCTAACAGAACAGACAAAATATGTGATACCAACAAATGAACAGTTGAGTGGCCCAGACTGACCCAAACACCCATACATGGCCCAAACTGACCCATACACCCATACATGGCCCAGACTGACCCATACACCCATACATGGCCCAGGCTGACCCATACATCCATACATGGCCCAAACTGACCCATACACCCATACATGGCCCAAACTGACCCATACACCCATACATGGCCCAGACTGACCCAAACACCCATACATGGCCAAGACTGACCCAAACACCCATACATGGCCCAAACTGACCCATACACCCATACATGGCCCAGACTGACCCAAACACCCATACATGGCCAAG
>JBAMHV010000015.1:3990097-4001399 GCA_037177535.1 Pseudomugil gertrudae
TGTGTGTGTGTGTGTGTGTGTGTATCATGTGTGTGTGTGTGTGTGTGTATCTATAATGTGCTATCAGTGCCCCCTGCAGTAAAACCAAAGGGAATAAAGAGGAAAGAGAGCCACACAGATACCATGGAGAAAAGATAGGGAAAGGAAAAGCAGGAGAACAAGAGGATCATTTTCATTATCTCCAACACACAGAGGAACTTAATCACGCTTATATGGGAGAGAAGTCTTATAGCCAAAGACTGGATCCTGTGCACTGGGGTAACTGTGCAAACCAGGCTGTAGCCTCAGGACATTTGCATTAGTCACAAAACGCACAAACTGAGGACTTTCTGATGCTTTATTTAACAGAGAATGATCTTATTATGAGGGGAATTAGAAACTGTTGTTAAGTTTTGGAGCCCAAAACAAGCTTTGATAAAAGATGAGCAAAAGAGTCTGATCGATAGAATATAAAATAAGTAAATGTATGTCAAACGTTTTAATTTCTCATTTTATTATGGATGCTGTTATAGTTTGTAAAGCTGGATTTACTTTGCATAGCTCTTAGATATTCTTTAGTTTATCATTGTAACTGCTAATAGCTTCACAGTTTTGGTGTTGTTTGCTTTAGTTGTGTGTAATGTTGCTGCAAACTGGGCGAGCTGCTTTGTACTTATATTGAACACTTGTGAATAATGACGTTGAAAATTCAAAATGTTGATCAAATTATGAATCAATTCTCTTTTTTTATTCCTGATGTTTAAACATGTAAGATAATGACGTGCAGAACAATTATCCAAAACTATTTTTTATCATTAATAAACATTTGAGTGTTGCATGCAGATTTACTAACCTGTATAAATATTAAAATCTTTATTGACAGATGTTTTGCAGGTTGTTATAGAAATTACAAAAATGCACTCTTCTGCAGGGCAAAGGTTATTTTTTATTGTTTATATCCCCATTAAATCAGGTCTGCCTGGATCTGACTTTGAATGACATTTAATCATAAAACTAGAAACTAAAAAAAAAAGTCAAATCTTTCAAAAATAACATTTTGCTGTCATAATTCAGGCTTCTCATTCTGATCATTTCTCTTCTCCACGCTGCTGTTGGTGAGTAATTTTAGCCTTGAATCTCACGCTGCTGTCACTTTCTTTATCATCAATATTCATGCAGCAAATTAAGCAATCAAAAAAGAAAATCTACACAGAATTATTTCCAATTTGCAAAAGCGAGAACATGCTGGAGAGGATGCTGTTTCTCGTCTGAGGTGCTGTCAGCTTCATGTTTTACCAACCTCATCCTGTTCAGCTTAAAATGTGTCAAACATGTCAACAGTTTATATGCTCACCTTTTTATTTGTAAGGCTAGACTTACCAATTACAGGTCTACGATTTCCTTTTCTTCTGAGCAGCGTGATGTAGGGGAGCTTTCTCCTCTGTGTTTGTAGCTTCTACTTTACAGAGCTCTTCTCTCTGTCTAATCCTGTTATAGTGGCAGCGGAGGCTCCAATAGATGGCATCACAGCACTAGACTTGAGACGCTGCCGTACGAGCTGTGCTCTGCAGTGCTACATTGCTATTCATGGTCCATGAGCCCAGCTTGGAAGTGGAAAGCACTGATAAATTAAAATAAAATAACAAAAAATATATAAATAAAAAAAGACTAAAAGGTGATTTGCAGTGAGATTTGTTTTAAAGTTAAAGTCCATTTTTTTCAGTTTGCAGAACACACATTTGTTTCCATCTATTTTTTTTCTTTTACAATTTTTAAAAAAGAATTTATTTTAGGTTTTTAATGTATTTCAAGTTTGAATCTATCATAATCACAGCTGGTGAGCTGTTAGTTTGTTGACTTTATTCACACATAAATGTGATATTTCACCAGGATTTTGAAACCAGGCCCGTTACTCACAGGAATCTGCTTTCCTGTTGACAGTTATGACTTTGGATTAAAACCCATGAGCATGTATCTGTATCACCAAACCATGTCAGTGTAATATGATTAATCACACTCTTATTATACTACCCTCATTTGTGGCACAATGCACTATTTTACAAAGAATTAAAAGGGCTTTTTTTATTGCCTGAAGAAATAAATCACCATCCATTCCTCAATGCTCCCAAAAATAGGGTGAAAAATAGTGCAGCTATAGCAGGAGACCTTAAATCTGCCACTTTCGACTGTACACGTGTGTGTTTCAGTTGACCGTGAGGTGTTTTCTCTGTGTTTGAATCCCCTGCTGGTCTGTTTCTCGCAGACGCTTTATGCAGAAGAAAAGATGGTCATCTTGGATAATGGATCAGTTATGTAGAGCAAATGTCTAAAAAGGGCTTCTGAGATGAGAAATGATTGTGGCCCAAAAGACGACTGGACACACATAGTGAAGAAATGTTTCTATTAGAAAAGATGTTCTCGTGGCGGGGAGCGCGTTGCCTTTCAGTGTGGCTGAATGTTGTGATGTGAATGTGTTTTCCTCATAACACACAGCATATCCTCAAATTCATCCTGTCATCTTTCTGTTTCATTCATTTAATATTAGGAATATCACTACATGTAACAAATAAATAAATCAAATGTAAGTATTTATACTATTAATCATGTAAAAATGTCCATAATAGTATCATGAATAATTATTATTCAGCTTGTAAAGCAGCAGACTAATACAGCAGGGATACAAAAACACTCTCAAGACGTATTTTCTTTCAAATAATGGTCACAGTCGGCTTTTATGTAGCTATAATTTGTCTCTGTGATGTTGCTATCACATAGCTGTACTGTAATATTTAAAAGGTGAAAGCTCCCTGCAGGATTTTGTCTTTTTCCTCAGATAGAGGTATCATATCAAAATGACAGGCGCTCCATTTAATGTCCTTTAATGTCATTTAAATCGCCAACTGTTATGTGCTGACTGATAATCTTCCTCTTTGTGATCTGTGGGCTAATGAGAGCTCTCCTCTCTGCCTCTCAGTAGTGAAGTCTCCATCCTAATTTCTTAATGCTGAAACACAAAGAGTTGGCTGCAATGTGGCCTCAGTGGAGATCCACACTGACCATGATTTGATTGAATAAAGGGAAAACAAAAAGAGAGAGAGAGGGGGGTGGGGAGAGTAAGAAAAAGAAAGGAAGAGGGAGAAATAGCGGTGGTGCCAAGCATTTTTAAGGCAGTATTGATGAAAGGCTATCATTTTAGCCAATTAATGGATGCAGGATGGGACAGAGGCTTAATTTTCCACTAACAGGTCTCACCAAACAAAATCTTGCTTTTGCTGCAGACCTCCACAGCAGCGTCACATATGTGATTAGTACAGAGAGGAAAACCTGAAATGATGTGTAAGACTAGAGGAAAGGAGGGAGACCTTTAGTGCTGAATGTGGAGAACTGTGTCATCTGTTATCCTGCTAACATCATCGCTCTTCCTAAAGGTTAAAGCACGGCCTCGGCTGCAGGGCATGGGTACTGAAATGAATATACATGTAGGAGCATTCTCACTGTGGAGATAAAACAACATTCTCCAGAGTCACATCTTTTATTTGTTTTACTTCTCCAACATGTTAAACGTAAGAAACGTTTGTTTCTGCTTTTTAAAAATCTGAATTCAGCTTCTAAGAAGAGTTCACAAGGAAAATAACTGATTAGAGTAGGCTACAGAAAAAGACACGCTATTGTAACACATAATACCTTAACAGTGAAAGAGTAAACATTTTAAAAACCAACTAACATCAGCATCAGACAAAAATCCTGGGTTGTGTTCTGGATGTAGTTCAGGGTGTGTCTGACTGGGAGAGTCATCTTGCTCTCATTGTTCATAAAACAACTATAAAATGTGAAAAAGCAAGTACAAACCGGTTGTTTGATGTTGTGCAGCAGGCAAAAATGATTGTAGATCATTATTATTAATTACAACTATATCAGTCCTAAACAAATGTGTTGCATCAGTGTCTTTTAAACCAGCCAAAATAAAAAAAGATATAGATAAATAACTAAATGATTAACATTTACATTTATTTTCTGTATTTAGTTGATATCGTCTTCTTCCCACCAATCTGGATAATTCCTGCTTTATGCTTTCTTAACAATCAGCACTTATTTGTTCCCTTTTTGAATCCAGGGGTGAGGAACTCGGGTCCTCGAGGGCCTGAATCCTGCAGGTTTCCATGCATCCCGGATCCAGCATACCTGATACAAATCAAATAGATCCAACAGCTTATCACACACAGTGCACAGTGATTGAACGGTGTGTGTCAGGGAGGCATGGAAAACTTTCAGGATGCGAGCCAAGGTTCCCCACCTCTGTTTTATTTGATCCCTGCACCTGGATGAGTTCTAACACTGTTCTTAAAACACACAAAAAAGACTCAATATTGTCATTTCATCGTGAGCTATAAGGTGAATCTTTAAATTATGGTCTGAACTTTGGTTTAATGTCAATAAATTCTGATTATGTATTCATTTTTACATTAAAACTTATATATTACTCTTTTAATCTCCAAAAATCTTATAAAAGGACCCAAACAATTTTTTTATATCATGACTATATGCTTTTATAGTCATTTATAACATGTCTGAGTCATACTGGGACCATGTGGGGTACTCTCTATGAACACAAACATACTGTGCCTTGCTGTTGCTACTGGACTTAAACAATATCCATCCATTTATTTACCATACAGCTTCATCCAGTTCAGGCTTGCGGGTAGCTAGAGCCTATCGACCAACGGGCTAGAGGCAGGGTACAGCCTGGACAGCTCGACTTAAGCAAGATATTTACTTTATTTATTTATTTATTTTTTTATCCTTTAGCCTTTTTTTAAAAAACTGTACCGATTGTTGGATATACTGAGCTTAGAGCTGAGTGCCACAGCAGACAGAGGGTGGAAATGGTGTTTCATGCAGAAAAAGGATAGAGTAACACCTCCATTATCCATTGATGGGGGTGGGGGGTGGGTGACATAGTTTGTTGTTGGTGTTGAGGGTTTTTAATAATGATTTTATGACCAAGTTAGATACGGGTAATTGGACTAGCTGGAGCTATGTTTAGGTAATGTGTAGTATGCTCTGAGTTCCATCGGCTCACTGACTGATGAAATAAAACAAAACAAACACATAAAATCTCAGATCAAACCTGTAAACACACACAGAGGCCCTTCACACACATACTCACACAGACTACATGAGTGTGTGCTCATACACATTTAATGTATTACTCGCAGATCAAATACAGGCTTCCCACCTAGTTCCCTCCCCAGAGAGGCTGAGTGTGTGTGTGTGTTATTAACCCCAGCGCCGCTGCTGCTTGTCTGCCGGCATTAACCCCATTATCCTCCTCCTCCTCTCTCTCCCCTCTTTTCTCCTCTCCTCCCTCTTTCCAGCAACCATAATGAAGTTCAATAGCACAGTTTTCCTCTCTCATGTGCTTATTCTTTTCTCGTTTACCGGCTCCCTCCATCTCTCTACAGTTGGCAGTGGCAGAGGTTAGACAAGCACTCTGTCTCTTCATCCACCCCCTCCCCTCCCGCCTTCCCTCGCCAGGTCCCAGAGGTGCTTTCTGCTTAACAAGGCTGGATATCTGTTTCCTAAAATCAATCGTCTGTCTTAAACGAACATCCCTGACCATCTGCTTCAGCGGCTGACACACACAGACACGGCAAGCGCACACACATTCCCCTGCCTTTGCTGGGATGGAGTTCCAATCTCAATATTTGTCAAACAGGCTCCTCAAGGGCCCCTGAGAGCCAGTGTTGAGGTTCTCCCAAGGCCCCTCAAACTGCCTGGCCGGGGGCCTCGGGCTTGGCCCTGTCCCCCCTCCTCGTTCTCCGCTTCTTTCCCTCTGTCGCTTTTCTGTTTGATTAATCTCTAAATCTGTGTGACACATGGACGAGGCTCTGCCAGGAAGCTGTGCATGTGTGAATATGTGTGTGTATGCATGTGTGTGTGTGTATGCAAAAAAAGTGAAATGCACAGCTAATCCCTTTAGCAAGCTGTTAGCTGGTACATTGTGTGTGAGTGGTAACAGTAACACTGCAAGACTTGACAGTGATAATCTCGCATCTCGACGCTCTCGCCCGTGTTGACCCGGTAACCTACCAGTTCAGCGATGCTCAAACTTCAAAGGAACGTTGCACAAGGTCCAAAACTCGTTTGACGAGTCAATTTGTCAAACTCGACCCTTTGTTTGTAGCATGAAGGTACTGGACAGCATTTTAAACAAACTTATTCTGTAGACATTCAGAAAAAAGTTCTTGTTTTCACACTGAGAAAATGAAGGAATGAAGAAAGAACAGTATAAAATGGAAAAGAAAACATGATGTTGGCTGGAAATAGTCATATTATAATGAATTACAGGTCATGTTACACAGGAATTGAATTATCAGCTTATTTATATTAATGAAGCACAAATGGTCAAATTCCACAATACTGAAAAGGGTCCCTGCCAACCCAACGTATTTCAAATCTCCTATCTTTTCTGCCACAGATTCCCTCCCCTTGTCCCTGAAGTCTCCATTGGGTTTTTCTATCACCCCCCCCCCCCCCCCAACATGGCTTTCAAACTTAACTCTTAACTCTCTTAACTGAAACTATTTAAATAATGACTAAATAAAAAAAAAAGGAAATGTAAAAACATCTGGCTCTACACTGATGTTGATGTGAGGAATCAATATTAATGGGATCCATCCACACCAGGAGCCAGTTCCCCCACCACCATAGAGGCCACCATGACAGCAACAAACCAGCACCCAGGTTAAGGCAGGCCAGGATCCAACCTGCCGCCGTAGGTCTGCGGTTACAGACCCTGTGCCACCCAGACTGAAATGAACAAAAGCCCTGCTAGCAGACATTCCCCTACATGCTCCACCTCCTGGCCCGGCTTCAGAGGGGGTCTCCGGTGACCTGTGATCGGACAAGGACAACACACAAACCCATCCAGCACAATAAGGTGAAAAAAATGGGATAGTTTATATGAACAAGCTGAACTCTGTCTAAAAAATCTGACTCAGATCAGCCCAATACAGTTCCTTTGATCCCAATAACATGTTCAAACCTCTGAAATATAATGTTCTGATCAATGGTGTCACTGAGGTCCAACAGAACCAGACCAGTCAGAAGTCTCTAGACCAACATTCACCACCAGAAATTATATGATGATAACAATAATGATAAAATGGTGATGATGAAGATGATGGAGCACAGGGTCATGTGACAGGGTTTTGGTTTTAAGCTATACAACAGAAAGTTGTTTAAACTCAGAAACTGTTATTGATTAGTGCAGAAAAAACATACTCTTATTAAAAGACTAATCTTGGCGTGGTAATTTTTTATATGTGAGCTTCATCCTTTGACATGCTCAGCATAATGTCTGTGAGATTAGCACTTGAATCAGCGTCTCTCTGTGTTAAAGTCTTGATAAAAGCCTGTACATCCCTGATGATTGTAAATCTGTGACCTTTAGTGTAAGAGCTTGTCAATGCTTTAAGCTGACACCAGCCAGATACCAACTCGGATGATCCACAGGGCACCCTAACCTAGTCAAGATTGTTTAATGACGTGGTGTTAGGCTCCTGGCTCCATGTAATCTCTTTATTCTACTTCGACAAGATATATGATTATGCAATGACGTGTTAACAAGCCTTTATAGTTCTAAGCTTGTATGCTCATGGTCAGACTCTCTCCAGAGCTCTGCCAAATGGATCTCTGAACAGACTCTCAGAATTGCAATTTTTATAATCTGTACCATTTCCTTTTTCTTAATGAACTGTAATCTTTTCCACTTTCGAACCAGACTCCTCATCCTTGACAGAGAACTTTTAATTGCCTCAACAAGCCCATGACTCCTATTTTTCTCTCCACACACTTCTTTTGGCCGGTCGGCTATTTCTGACATCCTGTTTCTATCTCTGGCCACATCGAATAAGTCTTGTTTACCTTTCCCTAACCCCCCAGTCAAGTGAAAGAGGTATGGTTACAGTTCAGGTCACAGCTTTGATGTTAGAGGGGTTTATTGATTCTGACGTGCAAGCAACCGGATGTGTCAGAATTCAGGTTGCCATCACTGAAGCAGCCTCTGACTGTAGACCCTGAAGTCAAAACCTTCTTTATTATATAAAAAGTCTGCATCTACAGCCACAAGCACCGTCTCGACATGGTAATGACCACTAACACATAGCTCTGTACAATCCAGCAACATGGATACAAACGCCCTGTATGTTAAACTCTGTATGTTGTCCTGGCAGCTGGAAGCTTGTAAACTATTTGTGTTTGTCATCAGTCAAGGCGGACGTCCTTCTGTCCCATCAACGAGAGAGACGATGAAAACACAGAAGACTCTGGGAAAACAGCAGTGGTGTTTTCGCTAAAGAATGAAGTCGGATATCTCGTAAGAGCTCTCAGGATCTTCCAGGTCAGAACCAGAACCAGAAATGTAGACCCAGAACTAAACCTACATTCATTATGTGACATTTGTCTTTCACTCAGCTTCAATTTGCACATGATTTCCTGCTCATGGGCTCATTAAAGAGTCATATGTGTTTTGTGGTTGTGGTTTCTTCATTCCTGTTCTTCCCCCAACTCCCTCTGCAGGAGAAGCGGGTCAACCTGAAGCACATAGAGTCTCGTATGTCTAAGAGAGTCCCAAATGAGGTGGAGATCTTTGCAGACTGCAACTGCAACAAGAAAGACTTCAATGAGTTGTTGCAGCTTCTCAAAGATCATGTCAACATTATGTCCTTCAACACACCTGCACATGTGTGGTCTGCTGAGGCAGGTATGGACACACCATATACCAGGTACAAACGCAACCAAACACATGCCACAAGACAGGTATGAACCTAACCAAACACATGAACAAATGGGTCAAAATGTGGGTATAAGCATACCACGACTCAGGCACAAACACTTCAGGTGCAAACAGGCCACAAGACAGGTGTATATGCTCGTATTAACCCGGGTATAAACCCGTAGCAAGTACCATCATGCCAAAAAACAGGTAGGCTACAAACAGAGGTACTAATGAGTGCAAACTTGCAGCCAAAGAAAAACATTTTCTGAACACAGGTACAAAAACATCCAAACTCATCTGCATGCATGCCCATTTGCAGGTTTGAATGCAGTTGTTATGATTGAGCTGAGACTTAGGCCAACACAATTACAAACCAAAGGTGTAGAAGCAGCAGTGTAGGTGTAGCAGGAGCTGCTCCATCCAGATAATTCAGATTCAGTGCACATGGAAAATCTGAGTTTATTTTCTACAGGTGTGCATGACCAGTCACCATGGCAACGCTTACATTTATTACCTGGACACGAGCAGTGAATCTTTTCTAACGTCAACCTATTATTTTCCATCAGATGAGGAAGAAGTTCCCTGGTTTCCCATGAAAATCTCTGAGTTGGATCAGTGTTCCCACAGAGTGCTGATGTACGGGTCTGAGCTGGATGCGGATCATCCGGTTCGTTTCGATCTATCATTACTATCATTACTGCATCCAAAGCAGTTCTGCTTCATCTAAACTTTCACATATGTTGAACATTAATCTCTAACCTGCATCGCCATTTCCTTTAGTGCAGCGTTTCTTAATCCTGGACCACCATCCTGCATGTTTTAGAGGTAAACCTATTTTACCACACCTGACTCAAATGAATGGCTCATTAGTAGACTTGCAGAGAGCTTGACGAGCAGTTTAATGAATCTGAATCAGGTGTGTTGGAAGTGGAAGGAACTAAACATGCAAGGCCGTGGTTCCTGATGACCAGGGTTAGAAACGCTGCTATAGAGCAACATGATGTAAGAAAGATGGGTTAAGGAATGAGGTTTTAAGAGATAAAGGGGATGCATTGAGTAGATGACGTTGGGTCTTGGAGTCAGTTTCATGTCTTCATCCTGTTCTTTACCTCCAGGGATTCAAAGACAATGTTTACCGGCAGCGCAGGAAATACTTTGTGGAGGTGGCCATGAACTACAAGTTGTAAGTGTGATGGTTACCTCCAGTTTACCTCTGCTGGAGAGACGTGTATTCCTGATCCATCTCCTCCCCAGTGGGCAGCCCATCCCTCGCATTGAGTACACGCCAGAGGAAGTGAAGACATGGGGGGTGGTTTTCAGAGAGCTGACCAAGCTGTACCCAACACACGCCTGCAGAGAATACCTGAAGAACCTGCCGCTGCTCACCAAGCACTGTGGCTACAGAGAGGACAACATCCCCCAGCTGGAGGATGTCTCCTTGTTCCTCAGAGGTGTGTAATCTTCTTACTTCCTCTGGGACAGGTATGTTCACACTGACTTATAAACACATCACCTCATTATGGCTGAAACTGTGTGCTGGCATCACTTCCTGTGTATTGCAGAGCGATCTGGCTTCACGGTCCGACCAGTAGCAGGGTATCTGTCTCCCAGAGACTTCCTGGCTGGTTTGGCCTACAGAGTGTTCAACTGCACTCAGTACATTCGTCACAGCATCGACCCGCTCTACACCCCAGAACCGTGAGTCTTCCTTCCTTCCTTCCTTCCTTCATTCAGTATTACAGTGTTATTAATCAATAATCAGGCCATTATCTCCATAAACATCTGCAGTAATAATGAAAACCCAGATTCAGACTTTTTGTTGGTTCTGATCAAATTTATAATGCTGGATACTGAAAAAATGTGGACTGATCATTTCTGTTCTCAGAGATACATGTCACGAGCTGCTGGGTCACGTTCCTCTGCTGGCTGATCCAAAGTTTGCCCAGTTCTCCCAGGAGATTGGACTGGCCTCGCTTGGTGCATCTGATGAGGATGTGCAGAAACTGGCCACAGTGAGTTTGACTCTTTACATACAACAAAATAACCTCTAAAAACAGAGAGGTTAGACATCTGTCACATCACCATAGAAACCTGGAAAGTTTGGGTTTTAAAGTAACACAAAACAATGAGACTTTATGTAAAATGTAAATAAAACATAATGCAATCATTTTGTCAGTAAAAACCATCACTGGTTCATCACTAATCTATCACCGATCTATTACCACCTAGTGAACCATTAGTGAACCGTCACTAAACTGTTACTAATAAATATATAGGATGCAATCGTTTTCAAATTTCAACCCATGTTTACAATAGTTACTGTTCCACCTTTGAAATGTCATTACACCATCACCGAAACGTCATTGAAACATCACGGAAGCATCACTGAACATCTCTGAAGCATCACTGAAACATCACTGAAGCATCACTGAAGCATCACTGAAACATCACTGAAACATCAATTTCAATTTTTCAATTTTATTTTTATATAGCCCAGTATCACAACAAAGTTGCCTCAAAGGGCTTCACACGCACTTCATCACA
>JBAMHV010000015.1:4015030-4026197 GCA_037177535.1 Pseudomugil gertrudae
TCAGTGCTGCGCATGCGCGCAAGGGGATGAACCCAATAGCGATAGCCTTAAAGGGCGAAGCCTATACGAAATAGAATGAAAAGTTATTCTGTACCTTCTGTACTCTAAGTTATCAGCTAATATGCTAGGTTAGCAATGCTATTGCTAACAGACAGACGGACAGTATAAAAGTCTGTTTAGCTGACTGAGAGGATCGTGTATAATAACAGAAGGTTTTCCCGGCTCGATGGTGCAAATTGTAACTAGTCAATCTTCAGATCAAAGATCAAACTAATTGACCGAACCACAAATAGATTAAATTTTTTTGGGTGCGTGTAAAAGTAGCTAAAAGTAGCAATAATCAGACAATGGTTCATTTAAACACATCACATTGATTAGCTTTAGTCTTCAAAAGGTATTCTTTCAAGTCCTAATTATATAAATGGCATCTCTCATTGCAAACTGCTTTCCATAGACCCTGCAGAAACAACCAATATATTGGAAAACATAAAGAATGAATCTACTCTAACTGAAATCTGCATGGAAAGTTGATTGCTTTATAGTGTATATGAAGGTCTTTTTGTGAGCATTACATTCACTATCCTATAATAAACTCTTTTCTCGTGTGGGTTAAGATCAGTGTCTAGCCCACAGTGTTAGATAGAGATAAAACCAACAGTCCTGACGGACTTTCTACTATAGATCTCTGCAGCTCCGTCTCTTCTTTGCTGTGTATCTCTTCGCTCTCTCTCTCTCATTGTCTAGAAAAGATTACAAATGGGGAGATGCAGAATTGGGGACAGCTGGAATCTTCAGCCAAGTATTTAGCAGCCAGTTAATGTACTGAGGGATAATACCACATGTCCACAGGCAGCGTCTTTATGTCTGATGTGTTTTTACCAGCTTCTCCGCAGCTTGGCAATGTTTACACACTCTAATAACAAGTGGCGTCTTTCAGGGACCCTTCGGTTCATTCACCATTCAACCGCCAGTCCAGCTTTAGTCTAATCCCCCCCCTCCCAAACCCCTCTTCCTCAGCACACCACTCTCGTACAAAACACAAGATTTCAATTTTTTCATTGTAATTGCCTGATTTTTAATTCCACACAGCCCATCAAGCCAAGATTGGAGCTGCAGCCAGCTTTCAGGGAGGGGAGGTCATCCAGGGACTGTTGGACAGAGAAGATTTTGGGGTGGAAGACGCACAGATTTGAGCGGCTTGAAAGTGGAACTGTGCGAAAGGGAAGTAGTTTGAAAGTGGTCTGCGTGGCTACGATAAAAAGTAAGAAATTAAAACGTCTTAGTTTTTGAACAGCTGTGGATGAAGCCTGGGAGTTCTGCGTAGTGGCAGCTCAGTGTTGCAGTAATAATCTCCACTGAGGCCTTCTGGAGCACGCAAGGAGGGATGGGTGGAAGGGGAAAGTGGGAGAAGATAAAATTGGGAGTTTGTGGGTGATATTAAAATCAACTTTCATTTTTGGTTTCAGGCTGCTGTGTGGCATTGAGTTAGTTTTTCTATTTGGCATGATTTGCGTTGTTTTCCTAGAAATATTGCAGGGCTACAATTGGATGGGCAGCCTGCATAGTTACAGGCTTTGGATTTATCTAGTTGATCATCTGTAGGGAAAGCCATGTCTTTTTGCAGCCATATTAGAAACTATATGAGTAATAATCATATAGTAATAATCCAGTATTTAAACATTTTTGACAGTCTTATTGTTTAACACCTTTCCAAAATGATACCTACTGCATAATATGTCATTTCCATATACATTTATAAAGTTTTGTAAATGTGTTGTGAGACACAGACAAGACACAATGATTATTTCGTCTGCAGGGTCGTTCTCATACTATATGGATGCATTATGAAATGTATTTTTCAAGCAGGACAACTACCATTAGCTAATTTAGGCACACATGATATAATGCTCATTTCCACCACACCCCTGTCACATCTACTGTACAAACTAGGCTATCATCTTCAAGTGGACAAGAAAGAGGCTTTGATTTCATTTTAATTTGGCTTCTGTGTGATGATGGGACGGTTTCCAAAACTCACTTCCACTTTCTTCTCTTTGTCTCACACACTAGCTCTCCTCTTGTCTCTTCCACACCTGTTAGCATCCCACAGATGTGCACTTGCTGTGCTACATATCCGTTTAAACAACAACATCATCTCCATCATCAAACCCAGGATGAGCTAAATCAATCAGGCAGCATTTAAAGTGAGTGCAGACCAGCTGCACTGCCCATTACCTCCATTCACACTCAAACGCACTCACACACTCTTTTGTAGCTCTCATATGCACAATGGCAGTGAATATGAATTAACTGAATATAACCACTAGCGAGTAGTTGTTCCTCATTTCTCATCACTCATTAAGGTTTGTACCATTCCTCATTTATCTTTCTCTGCTCATCATTAAGCCGCTTTGATCGTGTCTAAACGAACAACGCAATGGCCTCAAACACAGGCGGGATATTGTGACAGCAGAAGTATTTGTCTTTCATCTCCTCAGAGTCTTTGATTTTTTGCTAATTAGGGTGATGGAAGCATTGATTATGAGTAGGAGAATGACCTTACTTTTTTTTTTTAAACATAATCTGAGGAAACGCTACCGAGCTCCCATCTCTGTATGAAAGAATGTCCTCATAAGGAGGAAAATGAAGCTTCAAAGTTAGTCACAGGAAAAAATCTAAAACGATAGGTTTCTCAGGTCACATATAAACAACTTTACCAAGTTATAATCACCATCAATCAGACATGACATTCTAACTGTGGACAAGGAAGGTGAACAGAATCGATCGCCTCGGGACAATACAACACTCTGCTGGGAAACCTTGGTCCTAGTATTCATGTGGACGTTACCTTGACATGTACCTAAACTATCGAAAAATTGCTGCAGTCCAAGTTTGACATGGCATGGCAACAGTAAAACAGACTCTGGCTTCGGTTTTCTTTCCCTTTTTTCTTTTTTTATGTCCTAAGACCATACAATGACCCTGTGAGGTTATCTATGCCGGGTTGTATCATAGACTACTATTGTACTTAAAGATTGATAGTGATAACAGCAGGCTTTAGACAGTCAATAATGCAGGTTTAAAACTCAAATGCTCACTAAACTGAAACGCAGAAGAATGAAAATATATATTTATATATGTGTGTGTATATGTGTATGTATATATACTGTATATAAATATATATATGTATGTATATGTATATATGTATATATATATATGTATATAAATAACTAAATAATAAAATAAACTTTCACTGGTTAATAACACCCCACCAAGAGATAGAAGTAGTGAGGGAGGAGTTTTTATGGATAGATGTAAATTTAAAAAGTTTTTGACTTTTCTTGTTTTTTTTTTTGTCTGTTTTTGTTTTATTTATAACTGCACTTGCTTGTGTACGTCTCTGCAGGCAGACTGAGTTAAAAAAAAGCTAAATAATCTGTGACGGTGTTCAGGTGGTGTAGATGTGGCCTGTGTGACACATTCTCCTTCATCAATTATCTGCAGGTCCTAACCTGTGGTTCAGAGACGATCCACAGGCCTCAGAGGTTAATAAACTACTTCGGCTCTGTGTAACTGACAAGCACACTAACACACACACACACACACACACTTGCTTTCAGAAATAGGCAGGCTGATGGTTTTTCTTTCCAGCTGCTCTTCTTCTCTCCCTTTTTCTTGTTTGCTTTGCTCAGATTCCTGCATCTTTCTCTCCATTTCTCCTTTTTTCATACTGGCGGTGGGAATCTGAGTGTGTGTCCGTGTCTCTTGTGTATCATTCCTCATGCGAAGCCGTGGTGAAACTATCAGTGTTATCTGCTAACTTTACCACCTGTGTTAAATTGAAGGCAGTGATGTGGAAGAGATGTCTACCCTCCTTTTCTCTCATGTTATCTATTCCTCTCTCCTTTTCTATTCATTTCTCCCTCTACCCTCCCCTTTTCCTTTTTTGCCTGTTTCTCTCATTTCATTCAGTCCACCCACATTACCCCTCTTTTCACTCATCACCAGCCTCCATTTTCTGTGGCCCATAAATGAAAGAAAACATATTTAAGCCTTGTTTATGGTTGCTTAAGTATTGTATTTAATATGCAATAGCTTGAACCTTGATACTGCTGCGCACATGTATTACTGATTAAAAGCACTGTATGAAACTGTGTTAAAATTTAAGACTCTCTTCATGTTGCTGAAGCTCACCCATCTGCATATTTACACTGAATTAACTGCCATGTCTTCCTGGTAAAAGATAAAAACTGATTTACCAAAACAGAGATCTATGAGTTTTTTGAGAGGCTCCAAATTAAGTTTTAACTTTTTATATGCTGCCTCTGCTGCTCTAGTGTGACACCCACTGGTTTTTAATGGCATGCCACATCATGCAGCTGTTTCATATCTTTAATAAGATCTTCAAAGAAGCAAAGTGACTGATTTTGTCATAAGTCACCTTGTAAAGCTTTGTTATGAATTTTAGCTAAATTTTATCATTTGCATGCTGCCATGTAACATAGAAATACACACACAGAATCACATGCGGTCCCAACACAACATGTTTCACATGCAACAGTGCAGGATGGATCAGTAGCAGAGCAGAAAGATGTGTGTGTGTGTGTGTGTGTGTGTGTGTGTGTTGGGCTTGCTGTGATAAAGCATGTACCATGACTCCAAAGAAATCTATCTCCCTCAGAAGATTTCACCCCTCACTTCATTTCCTTAATGACTATAACAGCACCACTCCTCTCTCTCTTTGTGTTTAAGCCAACGCTGTGACATGCACACACACATATGCCCCCACACACAAACACACGTGCAGCCACATGCTGCCGATACGTTTATGCTGCTTACGTGAATCCAAACTGGATGCATGTTCCCAGTGTTTTGTTACTGCTTTGTGCTTTAAATTTGCATAACAACTAAAATTAAAATTTCAGCTACATAACAAACCAAAATGCTTTAAAATGACAGAATTAGTTGGTACTGACATTTCTTGGTAAGGACAAGGTGGTGATTGGTGGCCTAACTTTGCATTTGTTGGAAACATGGCCTTAGATTGCACACCTACATTTACTTCTCTGTTAATCTGGACACAAATATTAAATATTGAATTGATTAAAATATTGGTTTGTCAGCTGCTCCACCAGAGAAAGTATAACCTTGGATTTATTTTATACAAATATTAAAAAATGCATACAGTTCCTCTGCCCTTTAGGAAGATCTCCTACAAGCCCATCGTTCAGCAACAACATGTCATTAGAAATACTATTAAAACCTGGTCTGATGATGCTGAAGATGCTCTGAGAGGATGCTTCCAGGCTACAAACTGGAGTGTCCTCTGTGAACCTCTTGGAGAAAACATCAATAACATGACTAAGTGTGACAGATTATATAAACTTCTGTGTGGACAGCACCATTCCAACAGTGAGGTGCTTCCCTGTAACAAACCCTGGCTCACCAGTGACCTGAAGAAGCTGCTGTAAACTGGAATTTCCCTCTGGGATTAATAAAGTATTTTTCATTTATTTCATATTTGCTTGCAAAATGCTGCACAACTTAGTTTATGTCCATATAAGTAAGGACACTTTGCAAACCCATGTAGATGTACTTGATGTGTAAACCATGCATCTAGCTTCAACAAGAATTGTTTGACACCAGTGTTGAGAACCAACATGCTTTGCAGATGAGTGATAGAAATAATGCATAATAGTATAAATTTTTTTCTTTATCTGCAGGGTCACAACTGTTCCAGCTGACAGCGTAGAAGAGACATTTTGTTTTTAGAAAACTAATTGCTGCTGTAAAGTAGCTCTTTGCATAAGTTTTTCTTCTTTTTTTTTTGTACAGCTGTTTGCATTTGGATTTGGGTGGGTGGGGGTGGGTGTTGGTTGCTATTTAGAGTGTGTATAGATATATAAATATATTCACAGTCACCCCAAAGATGGAAGAAGGAAGAGAAGGGGGTGAAATCTATTGAAGTGCTTCTGTAAAATAGACTTTGTTCAGGTAGTCACTTTGTTTTCATGCTGATAATATTCATTTAGGGAGGGAGATCTCCCTGCCTTTTCTTCTCTGCTCCTCTTCTTCGTTTTGCCATCCCTGGTTTAGCTCTTGGCTGCGGGATTAGCCGCCAGAGAAAATGCAGGGTAAAATTAGCCTCCGGCTGTCCTCGCAGGCTGCGACCATTGATTTTCTGCCACAAATGGAGAAAAAAAGTGGTGCTTAATGTACTTAATACTACCACAGAGATAGCTTCTTTTTTATATATAGTCCTTTGGTTTTTGTTTAGTCTCTTCTCTTTTCAGTCCTTACGTCCTTGAATTAAACCTCCACCTGTGTGGAAATGCACATTTGAGCAACCTCAAGTATGTTTTTAATTATAAAATTGTCTCATGTCTGATTAGAATTGTACTTTACCCAGGAAGGGTTAGTACATATACAATTGGTTCTAAGCTTTTCTTTAATTATTTGAGTTTTCTAAAGCTACTTAGAGAAGGACCTGGACCTTTGATGAAATTATTAGACCAGAAAATACACAGATTATATGGCAAAAACCTAAGAGCCATTTCAAGATGATGTCAAAGTTACAAAAGCATCAACTCACCTCCTGTGTGTTTCTGGGCCACATTTACACAATGGAAGCTCCCAATTACACATGAGAGAACTGATGGGATGGTCACTGGATTTTCTGTCTGGAGTAAACAGTGAGTTATAAACAAAAATACATTTTTCAACATTTATAGCACTTTATGGCATAACTCAGTGATTTGAAATAGATTTTACATGTAAAGTTAAACTAATTATTTTAGAATGACTGACATTTGAGACTTCTTTTCATTTCAAAACACAACATGTGTAAAACATCAATCTCCAGACAGAAATAAATGTGTTATTTTAATCTGTGTTAAAGATGTTGGTGCTGCAATGAGCAGGTCACTCTGGTTGCAGCATAATTCAGCCAACAAATGCAATTCTAAACATAGGTTTCATAAATAATAGTAATAATGCTGTTGCATAATGCGCATTGCACTATACAGAAAAAGCAACTTTAAGCATAGTTAAAAACAACAACAAATTCTCTTTAATCCTCCCAGGTATGCTTTTCAGACACATTTTTACAGGTGCATCTAATTAAGGTAAAAATAAACAATGCAGTCTCTCAAAGGATCTTGCTCCGCAAGGAGATAGAGAAAACAACCAGATGAGTTAGTGGTGTGGCAACCAAGAAAACATAATGCGGTCCAGTCATATCCACCCATTTTCTATACTGGTTCATTTCATTTAGGGTCGTGGGAAGCTGGAGCCTATCCCAGCAATCTCTAGCAGGTCTCCGGTCTATCACAGAGGTCCAGTCTAAAATATAATAACAATAATAATCATAATTCTTGATCATTTTATACACCAAATGTAACACACCTATTCAATTGCATAACTTATTATTGGCTTACACCTTGGTGTCACTCTGGTGGTGTATTCACCTTATTCTGCAGGCAAACGGTGTGCGCCATGTTGACTTCTGCTTGTGTCGATATTTCTGGTCGCTACTCAGAGCCATGTTGATTCTGAATGATTTCCACCAGTGTGTCACTGATATCTCACAGTTTTTAACAAAGACTGGCATTATGTGGACCATTCAAAAGTGTCACAAGTGAAAAAAAAGATCCTACAAATTACTAGGAAACGACTGACTGTTGTGAGCCACCGATTCATTTGCACATTAATTATTCATCATTCAATCATCGCATAGATTTAAACAACTTGGCTAAGCACCTCAGCTAGATGCTAAAGGTAAATTAAATCAAACATTTCCGATTAAAAGAGCTTTATTAGCTATATTATCATTACGATACCAAAGAACATCACAAACCACTGCACTGCTGTAAAAATGTCACCATAGATTAAACCATAAGCCACTTCCTCATGTCATTTACCAGTTTGGAGGACTTTATTAAATTTAAGTACTACTCCTCCATCTGACTTGAATAGTTTTTGTTTCTTCCCAACTAAGTTGCTACATCTTGTTATATATGCTGTTTTCAACATAACCAACTAGCTTTAGTGACTGGAAATGTTAACACAATTCCAGAAATTGAGTATGTTTAGAAGTGGGATTGGCAAACTATTATATGTGTATATCTTTGCCGTAAGATACAACACAGAATTATTTTTGCTTGTTTACAAGGCAGCACTGCTAAAAGAGTTGCAATGTATTTTGCAGCATGGTGGAACAGTGGTTAGCGCTGTGGCCTCACAGCTAGAAGGTCACTGGTCTGAGCCCAGGCTGGGGAAGTTTGTTCCAGCGGTCTTTCTGTGTGGAGTTTGCATGTTCTCCCCATGTATGCGTGGGTTTTCTCTGGGTACTCCGGCTTCCTCATATCATATGTAAGTCGCTTTGGATAAAAGCGTCTGCCAAATGACTGTATATCTTCACTCTGGACAGAGTTTTTCCCAAAGTTTGGTTTATGGATGTTACGAAATATGTTTATGCAATAATAAAAGAAAATGCTCCTGCTACCTGTGTTCTTCCTCAGCTTAAAGTATAGCTTTTTTATGCATACCTCATTTATTTTCATGTGACTGAACTATTGGAAATAGGCAATGTGTATAACTAGAACTAGCTCAAAGCAAACCACTGATTTGACTTCTGTCTGGTCGTGAAGCTTGTATAAAAACTGGTGCTAGGGAAGCAGATGTCTGTTGTTTGAATGCACTTTCTTTTCAGCACCTTGATCATTACACTGTCATGGTAGTGAAACTCTGTCTGGTATGTTACTCTGACAAGAGGTTCATGTGCCACAAATTGGCAGGTTTCTTTATAAGATATCGACGGATGATCACGGTGTCTCCTGATTCGTTTAAGAAATGATTTGTGAAGGATGTTCAGCTGTCTTTGCAGTCTCCTTAGCAGCCACAAGCCTTCATCAGGCCTTTCATGTAAATGTGCATATGCCAAGTTATGGCCAAGTTTTCATCAAAATGTGATGGACAATTATTAATCATAATTTATATTCAAATTCAGCCATATTGGGATCTATCAAGAACTATCTCTAGAGTGGTAGGCTGCCATGTTTTGGCACTTGTGGAGCAATTGCAAGGGGTAAAGACCTTGCTTAAGGGTCCAAAGTGGTTCACATTTAATGGCATGCCACGCACTCAAACCCAAGTCCTCCAGACCCAGCCTCGACCCTGTAATCACTCGGCAATGCATTCCATACACTTCAACAGCTGTAATGTTTAGCAAAAATAAAATATCTCATTGGATAATTTCTAAAATCCAAGGCCACAAATTAATAAAGAGGACAGCATGGCAGTCAAATCTCAGGTTGTAGAAAATATGCAGGAAATATGATGGAATTAGCTGATCATTTGTTTGTATCAAGCAACAATTAGAGAAATTCCAGCTTTTATAATCATCTTTACAAGTCACTTTTATTTTTCATTTCATTTTTTGGTGCAGGAACTCATTTTGTTTCCTAAAATAATTTTGAATGAAAGCCTATTTTCAGTGCAGCTGCCGATACACAGGATGATGGGTTTCTCATATATGCATGAAACAATGTCCTAACAGGTGATTGTGTTTACAATTTAAGCATAAAGAAAAGTGAAAGGAAATCCTGATTGTTTCAATGTGTTTGACTACCATTAAACATTAAAAATTAAAGCTCCCGGCAAGACCAGTCTGGGGAGGCTGCACTTGCTTCTGTTTCCCTGAGAATAAAAAGGTAATAAAGGGGACTTTTTCCCATTTTTTCCCATTTTAAATAGCATGAAGTCATTTAGTAAAAGGAAACATTTGCCTATTCATTACAGCGTTGGATTTTGGATATAGTGTGAGTACCATTGTTGCAATGTGCAGTGAAATTGTGTTTGTTGATTTGAGGCAAGGACACAAATTTAACTAACGTAATTAATCTTTCTGTGAATGGTTCAAACAAAATCTGCATTTGAGGCAGAAAAGATATTCAAGACCAACATATTCGAACAAGTGACTGATATTAAAGCAACAAATGCATTTTTGTGTATATTTTGTTGATGTGTCATTGAAATCTTTGCAGCAAATGATGCTTTACTGATGGCAAAGCCAAAATAAACTCGAAACAAAGGAGAAAAAGTTAAAATAGGACGTGTAAGGAAAACTAATGGTTCTTGTTCAGACTTTGTGTTTGACATGCCCGCTATCAATTAAATGGCAACTAACTGAAAAACTGAACAGGAAACTAGTTTAATAATTTGACCCAAAATCAATTGGGTCTTCTTTAACTTCCACCTGCGGGATACTTACAACAGATAAATGATTGTTTAAAGCACATGCAGGCCCTGCATGTCAGCTCTAAGTCAGACAGGTTGGAATTTCGCTTTATTTCCTGCAGTTTTCCATATTGAATAATCTCTGCTCTGTGTTTCTCCCCAACCATTACCCTCCCTTCCTCTCCCTCCAGTCGTGTCATCATGTTCGTACCTCACATATCTGTTCGGCTACATCTCCAAGATGCTGTAATTTCCTTGGCCCGGCTTGATGTTTATTGTGAGGCTGAAATTGAAAATGGCCTGTAATGGAGCGAGCCGCACAGCCCCGGGACCAATTCACAATCTAAATGACTTGCTCCTTTTCAATGGCATCGACTGGAGGGCTCTTTGTGCAGCCTCGTACCTAATCAACCTCCGGTGTGACCCCCAGCTCTCGGGGGCCGCTGTTGGATTAATGATAAAATCATTGGTTCAAACAATTATTCGACCTGAAATGGCTGGCCATTTTATTCGGAAAATTAAAGAATGTGAAATTAAATTTTTTTTTCTGCAGTGTTGTAGCAGCGCCACTTATAGCTGAACTCTGCCCCCTTAACTCTTGATTTCATATGAAAGAGTGCTTTACTTCATCTAGCTTTTCTCCTTTCCCCCCATATTCCTTTCTTCTGTATGTTGTTGAAAATAGTTTCCCAGGTGTCAGAGTAGCAAGGCTTCAGCAGAGTTTGTCTTTCTGTCCTTCTGGCCGCCTGTTTGTCTAATTGACTTTTTATCCATCTGCTACACAATCTGTCTGACTGTGAAGCTCTCTGCCTGAGCGTGTGACTAATCTCAATAACCAAATAAGTTTCTTAGTCATAAAATCTATCTATCTATCTATCTATCTATCTATCTATCTATCTATCTATCTATCTATCTATCTATCTATCTATCT
>JBAMHV010000015.1:4026531-4037621 GCA_037177535.1 Pseudomugil gertrudae
GAGTCATTGGGCAGAACTTAATTGGCTGTTGGTGTGTTGAAACGGGGATACATGGAAAACCTGCAGGGTCCGGCCCTCGTAGGATCTAATTGAGTAGCCCTGATCTAGAACATGTAGGGTTCAATATGGAGTTAACCCAGTCTTTGGAGGTGGGATCGTTTTGGCTTCTCAAGGAAGGGTTTCTACGGGGTTTAGGAGTGTGTTTATTGAAATTTTTGACCATTTCCCCTAAAGGTTCATTTGTGAGGTCAGCCACAAATGTTTGACAAGATGCCCTTGCTCCAGTTCAATCCAAAAGTGTTCTATTGGGTTAAGGTTAGAACTGTGCAGCCCAGTCAAGCTCCTCCACACCAAACCTGCTCGTCTACAGTACCAGTGAAAAGTTTGGAAAGACTGTCCTGTTAGATTTAATGGGACAAACCTTTCATGTCTAACATAAGACATGGTCGCAGCAGTCTCATGTCAGATATATATTTAAATTATTAAATTAAAATATTAAAAATATTTAATTGGATTTAGATTTAGATATCAATCTGATACCCTGCCTGTCAAATAGAGACATTACTTCTAGTACGTCCAAATACCTCTGGGTTTCTTAGTGTATGCACGCCTTTGTAGGGGCTGTTGTGGGAGGGAATTTGCAGTGTTTTGATATTGCTGCTGTTTTACTTTTATGCAGCGCGTTTCTGTATTTGCAGTCCGTTTGCACTTGTCGGCCACTGTAGTTGCCTCCATTTCTGTGATCAGAAGAATCAAATGACTCAACAAACCCACCATTCATAGATAAAATGATGCATGGGAGCAGTTGTAGTGAATAGATAAGCGATGCTGAAATGATACACTTTGGACATAAAAGCTAAGGCTGGAGTTTTATCTTTGGGATTCCACAGCATTTCACATGACCATACTGGAAGAATTCAAAGATGAAGATTAAGAAACAGAATTATACCTGTGCCTGTTTTATCTCTGTGTTTTCTTCCTTTGCTTTACTGTCAGGGTATTCTGGGAAAGCAACCCCAAACAGTGTAAGCCGATCTAGAAAATGGACGGATTATGGATCGCCAGCCTGTGTGCAACTGAAGTCTGATGAGCCCTGCTGTGCACTTGTGTCCATCAAACACCACTTGATTACTGGCTGTGTATTTATCATCATCATCGTTGTCATCATCATTATCATTACCAGTCTGCTCACCTCTCTTAAGTCTGAGACAATGGGCTGTCCTTAAAAGCTCTTATTGAACTGGAGCGCAATAGTTTTCGGAGCCTCAGCCCAGTTCCAGCCCTCTTCAGTAGCCTGCAGTGTGGCTAGGTAATTACCCAAGGATTGATTCTCCTAACAGAGACCATTTCTTCACCTCCTGCAGAATCACTAAGAGGCTTATAATAAGCCCTGCTCACCTCCATAGCTTCCTAGCTAATGTCTCGGGAAGCCAGAGCCTCTATTGACTTGTTGATGGAGATGCTGGAGCTGTGTTAGAGGCAGCAGAATAAGGGGAGGGAATTCTTCTCTGAGACTCGCTAATCAAAAGACCACCAAGTTGTGTTTTCATCATACCTAAGATAATATATGTGTGGAGATGGAGATTTCTCTCAGTGACATCAATGGAAGGCTTTTTTTGGCTTAAAAACAATCCTGGACCTTTTGCTCTGTGGCTCATAACTAGCTTATGATGTTGGGGACTCACCGTGAGAAGTAACTGAGCGATCTGTTGCGTTTTTGTGACTACAGAGACCGAAGTTTCAGTTTAGCATTCTGTTTGTGAAGTTTAAGGGTATCAAAAGTCAGTCAGGTGACCAGAAAGTTTGGCTTCTTTATGCTCCGCTAGACAAAACCACCTTCATGGCTTTGCTAATTATCATTCTAAGGCTGCAGCAATTTGTTACTTCCAATCTGCCAGTCAGCAGCGGGGCATGAAGAGGGCCAGGAGCCAGAAAAAACAGAGGCTCCCATTCATTCGGTGGAAGTCAGGGCCACTGGCAGAGCAGCGATTGTTAGTGTGTATCAGTGTGTTTTTTGTGTCTGTGTTTCTTTCTTAGTCCATTAATGATAAAGAAATCTTCATTCTGATGTTGTTTTTAAGCTTCTGTAGCACCAAGTGATCAGATCTGCAGCTAAATGTGTCTCTGTTGATCAATTAGTGTCTTCCGCGGTGCTAATGGGGAACATTGCTGTTTCCCAAAGCCGAAATGTATACTTTCTTTTCTTTTTTTTAACTATAGTTGTAAACACAAGTATATTAATACACTGTTATAGAACGCTTCAGATGGAAAGCAATGGCCTCCTTTCATCCTTCAAACCCCCCTCCACCCACCTCTCCTGAGAAAGACAAACAGATTGCCGGGGTGGCGGAAATATAATGACACGCAGTGAAGTAACCATGGGAACAGCATTGTAAACAAACTGAGCCTGGACAGTAAGAGGACATGCTTTCAGTCACACACTTTTTCACTTCTTCACATCCTTAAACTTACAAAAAGATTCTAAAATATTGTCGACTAAAAAGGTTGAGTTAGGTCCTCATCTTTGTGCTCACTCTTACTAGCTACAAAACATAGTTTTTGTGGCATCACTTGATGTACTTGTTTTGATGTTTCGGTCATCCTCATACCAACTCTTTCATATGAAATATGGTCTTTAAATCTGATTGAATCTACATTAGTAGTCTCTTAAAAGAACCATAATTTACTATACTGAGCACATGCTGTACTAAATAAGACATCAATGTAATAATTAGGACATTCACACAGGAAAATGTCTAAGAATTAAATGAAAACTTGTTGTTTATTGCCCAATCTGACTAGTTACAGTTAGACTTGAGGATATAAAACTTTATTTTAGCTGGTTTCCCAGCTTGGACAAAACAGTGTTTTTCTCCGTCTTGTCATGAATAGCAATGATTTCAGATTTTGCATCCCAAAATACAACAAAGTCAGCAACCATTTTGATGCACATTCCTGTTTTTCCTTTTTCTTCCTTTTTACTAAGCGAGTGGGCGGGTAGGGGGGGTTTCAGGCTATAATGCGCTGCATAAATAATGTGTCCAGTCATTGGTGCATTTATTCAGAAGTTGTCACTGCTTGCAGATTATAAACTTTGAGTTCTATTGCTTACTAATAAGCTATGGAAGCCAACATTTTATATGTAAAATGTAACTTGTGTAAAGTGTGATTTCTATAAAAACATAAATAATGTCCAGTTTAATGTTTTCAAAGATCACAGAAACTTTTTTTTACATCATCTTTTTGTGTCTCTTGGAGGTGAGCAGAACATTTATTGACCTGCTTTTTCTCTTTTTGTGCATCTTTTATAACATCATGAAACACCAGCGCTACAACTGTCCTACTTTTATTAAATGTTTTATTCTAAGTCCCCAAATGCAAATTTTCAGCTCATTCATAGAAGCTTTTCAAGTGGTTTTCATTCCAATTTCTTGCTCTGCTATTTTCTTATAGGTAAACATTTTTTGCCATCGTGTCCCAATTTTCTGAGCACAGTGCAAACTGCTGACTTTCAGTCTGTTTTGTATGTTTTGATGAATATGACTGAGCACAAACATGGTGTCCCTCATAAATAAGACTTGTTAACTGCATTTGTGGTTTCTATTTTGATAGGAACTTGGATTTTTCTGAGTTTTTCTCTTCTTCTTTTGTCCCTTGATGCTTTAAAGTCCACATCCTTTTTGTGGAAGCTTTGAGTGGCCAAATTTGGCAAGGAAGTAGGCAGTTGCAATTACTCTTCAAAGTGTCTTTCATTAACAGTCCCTCCATATCTCTCCCTGCACCTTCCTCTCTGTTTCTCACCAATCCCATCTTCCCAACTGGGACAAACATTTTCCTAATGAGCAGATCGGTTGGGAAAGCTGTGGGGAGTGGAGCATAGATGTGACCTTTTGCATAGTTGGATGCTTATTTTTATGTGAATGTGTCCCTGTTTGTGAAACTGTAGGGATGAATGTTGAAACTGGGTATAAAATCTAACTATAAGACCTATTTATTGTTTCAATCAGCTGGATCTATATGGTGCATTCATGTTAAGCTTTATTTATGCTCTGATGGAGGTGTGAAACTCAACTGTATTAGGAGTGTGTGGAGATAGGTTGGTTGAAAATGTGTGTCTGGCTTTCTGTGTGTGTGTGTGTTTGGGGCCCCCCAGTTTCTAAAGCTTCTCTGTGTCTCTCTGACTGAAGCACATTGTTCTAGATCAAGGGATGGGAATGAGGCCTTTGGCAACATGCGAAAAATGAACACACACACACACTAAAGACACGCACATACTGTATGAACAAAAGCCGTTTATTCTGACACCCATCAGTATCTATTAATAGTGTGTGAGACAGGTCAGTCAGGGCTAGCGTTTGTCCAAAACAGTGTTTCTGACTTCATGCCACCATCTGCTTTAAGCCTGAAAGTGACTACACAATCATCCCAATGATCCACATCCCATGAAGCAGATGAGGGGAGGTGCCGAAGGCGACATTGACAGATATGTTGGTCTTCATACTTACCTCAAAGTAATACTTTTATACACAGTATCAAACCTAGAAAATTAAAAGCAGCCTACTTATCATATCTCACCTGGACACGGGCATCTTTATGAGCTTTTGTTTGAAAGTAACATTACATTTCTTTTTCTCAGAGGTAATAATACGAGTGATGAAAACCCCCATCCTGTACGCATTCTCAGAATGTCAGAAACCATGAAATCCCTGAGGTGGTAGGTGGTGTTTGGTGTCCTCGCACCCTGATGCACAGAGGGGTGTAATTTTATATGCCAACATGAAATGATCCAATGTCAGCCTGCAGTGATGCAGTATACAAACAGAAGGCTATTTTTATTGGGGCTTGAGGTGAAGGTAGCTTCAGTCTCATTAACCTCCATTTAGGACCAGTTTGATGGGCGACTTTTTTTTTTTTATTTTAATACTGCTCAATTTAACTTACTGATTTTGCATACAAACACCTTAAATTTTGGTTTATGCAACACAAATTCTGGTTTATGCTTTGACACCTGCTAAAAATAAAAAAAACAAATGTTCTTTATAGCTGCTGGAGGAAGTACCCTTTTAGTATGCTTAAAATAAACTGAGGATAAGTACTTCAAACTTAATCTTTAATGTCTTTTCTGCCCCAATAAGGTACTCTCTTTGCATATTGGGAGCCATCTGGGAATTAAGAGTGCAGAAATCAGTAAAAGTAGTTTTTTTTAAGAATCTTCTTGCTATTTTGTAAGATCTGCATCACTTGCTCGTAACTAGTCTTTAAACTTGAAACAAATTAATAAGTAGTATTGGAGGAGAAAAGGATTTAATTTATGGGAGTAGTAGTAGTTGTTTTGACCACCCACTTCGTCACATGTTGGACGATGGGTCAGCTGTGGGTGGCCTGTGTAAAGGTCAGCTGGCTTAGCAAGCAACTAGGATGTCTGTATGTGTGCCTTAGTGTGAATACGTGCATGTTTCAGACCTCGGGACACAGTGCTTCCTTTCTCCTTGGAGCTGCAGACGTTTCTGGGTAAAGGCTGACTCAACTAGGTTTCTCAGACACCACAGAGTAATGCACACATTCTTACACTCAAGTCCCTTCCAGTAAACCTTCTCCAGCAACTACATTGACCACCACCATGGCAGCACATTCAGTGTTACCATGGCAATCTCTGTGTTTTAATGGCAGCTTCTTTGACCTATGACATCATCAGAAGTAGGCCTACTGACAATTTGATTGGTGCTTAAGAGACCATTACACATAATCCACAAGGCTGCTGTTAAGGGCAGGAGTGGGTCATTAAATGTGAGAATCACAAATTAAAGTGAAACTACCGGAAAATTAAAGTTAGTAGAAAAGAATATGAACTAATGTACAAGATCTTTGGAAGTAATTCACATAATATCTAATATTCTTCATTATAATAATAATGACATTGTATTTGTTCTAAATTCAATGTAATAATTAGATGCTTCTTTAGTTAATTAAATAAACATCAACTTAATTAAAAAAGGAAAATATCCACTGATAATAAATATGTATAAAGTTAAGGTAAATCATAGTAAAAATGTGACTATCCACCCATCCATCCATCTTACGGTGGTCGGGTCACGTGGGCAGCAGTGTAAGGTGGGAAGCCCAAGCTTCCCTCTTCCCAGCCACATTTGCCAGCTCATCCGGGTGGGGGTTAAGGCGTCCCAGGCCAGCCGAGAGACATAATCTCTCCAGCGTGTCCTGAGTTTCCCACGGGGGTCTCCCTCCACAGGAAGATGCCTGGAACACCTCACCAGGGAGAGGTCCAGGAGGCATCCTAACCAGATGCCTAAGCCAGCTCATCTGGCTTCTCTCAATGTGGAGGAGCAGCGGTTCTACTCTGAGCTTCTTTTGGATGGCTGAGCTTCTCACCTTATGTCTAAGGGAGACACCGACCACCCCGCAGAGGAAACTCCAGCTCCTTCCTCACCACAACAGACTGGCATAGCATCTGCATATCTGCAGATGTCGAATCAATCCGCCTGTTGATCTCAAGCTCCATCCTTCCCTCACTTGTGAACAAAACTACGAGATACTTGAACTCCACTTGGGGCAGGACCTTATCCCCCATCCTTAGATGACACAATACCCTTTTCCAGCTGACGACCATGGTCTCAGATTTGGAGGTGCTGATTCTCATCCCAGCCGCTACACACTTGGCTACAGATTGCTAGCGTAAGAGCTGGAGATTGTGACCAGATGACACAACACAACCACACCATCTGCAAAAAGCAGAGACACAATTCTTAAGCCACCGAACCAGATCCCCTCAATACCTTGGCTGCACCTAGAAATTCTGTCCATAAAAGTTATGAACAGATTCGGTGATAAAAAGCAGCCATGGACAAATTTTTCTGGAAACAAATCTGACTGCCGGAAATGCGGAGCATTGGCACTGACAAAGGTCGTTCAAGGACTTAACAGCTTGTACAAAGGAACAAAGGGATCTGGTACTCCATACTTTTTGAGCAACCCCTTTTGAGGGACATGGTCAAAGCACATGTAGGTTGGGCATACTACCAAGCTCCATCCAGGACTCTGAAAAGGGTATAAAGCTGGTCCACTGTTCCAGAACCAAGACGAAAAACCACACTGCGACGGACCCTCCTCTCCAGGACCCAACTTTAACTATGTAACTGTTACATCAATCTCTGATCTCTGATTTAAAATTGACTATATGATTGTTTTATTTTCTGTCCAATTAAACGTCAACGTTCACTTTTAAAACTTTGCCAACCTTCAAGTACTTACTTTATTTTGTTGTTTGAATACAACATGGATGACAAGAGATTACATTTTTCTGCTTCCATGCTGGGTTCAGCCAGAAGAGTTTACATAATCTCAACACTGTTTCAGGCCAATTTTACAAACCCACAACACATTGGGGTGTATGCAGTAGAGGAGGTAGATAAAGGTCTGTTAAAAAAAAAGCTCTGCGATATATTAGATAATGCAACAGGTCACGATTATTAATTATCAGTTAATTTACCAACATACAATGCTGCTTAACTATCAATTAAGTTAAGCTAAAACAAGTTCACTATGATAACTTTAAATTTCAAGTAATTGTAGGAACGAGTTAAAGTTGGTATTAATGCATGACTCTTTGAGACTTTGAGATTTAATTAAGTAAATAAAGCATTTTTCTAATGGATGGTATCCACATCATCACCCCCAATAGTATCTTCATCACCTGTGTTTCCATCTTCACCTGAACTGGATCAACATGGCTGAGCCTCCTCTCTCCAAGTCTGTTTGTCTGATTTTGCTTGTCTTCTTGGCTGTGTTGATGGTGACAGGAGACAGTTGCGTCCTGGCAGGTGCATGCCACTAAATTACCATGCGCACACATACTCACAAACACACACACACAAAGCAGGCCTCTCCTGTGCTGAGAAGGCTGCCATTATCATATCAAAGCGTCTCTCACAGAGACGTGGCAGTGCTTCAATTTAAGCAATTAATGCAGAGAGAGACTCTGTCACACAGCCCAGCATCCCCCCTCCAACCCTCACCCCCCATCACACACACACACACACATATGCACATGCAGGGCTCTCTTGTGGCACTTTCCGACAAACAAAGGTGTTGGGAAGCAAGGATCCATATTTTCAAGGCCATCATGCAGCTTTTCTGTCTCCCACTCTTCCTGTTCTCAGCTGTAAAATGAAGGACCTTTTTTTCCTTTGCTATGTTCCATGTTTTTTCCACCTGAGATAGCAAAGATGTTTTCTATGATGTGGTTGATTTCAATTTCAATCAGTTTCAGACTACATAGATGTTTATTATGCATGAGGTTTGAGTATCCTAAACCTGTAAATAGATTCCATTGTCATCGGCATAGATGTGATATGCATTTCTGTCATGTAAAACGAGCTTGGTGGCGCCTTTTTTTTCTTTTTAAAAAAATGTCATTTAGTTTAAAGACTGACATGGTTAGCTTGCTTCAAGATTTAAGTTTTTTTAAATTGTCTGAAGGTTTTATATGCAAAATCCTGCCACACTTGGGTTTTCTTTTGTCTATAGGTTATAATTAGGTGAGATATTGAAAATATCTCACCTAATTTAATCTCCTTCTGAAAAATGTGTCACAGTCAACGTTCATTGTAATGTGCTACTGAAACAGAAGAGCAGCCTATATGAAGTATGTGGCTGCCATTCATTTAGCAAATTTAATCTAGTCTGGCATGTTCTTGAGCTGTTTTCATCCTTCTGGATCTTTTTGTCCCACATCCAATCATGGCTGCGTCAATGGGATAATGTTTACATTAGTTAAACTAAATTCTGAATATCTAATGCCAGTATGGGTTCAGGAAGTCTTATATGCAACATACAGGAAATTTTCTGTAGAATCCTTATAATTAATTAGTATTCACAGGGAAGACCAGCTTACCAAAAACTAATATAGAATATATAAATTAGTCATTATAGAATGCAAAGTGAATAAATTGTTATTTTACCAAATATAATGAAATATGTCCTTTCAAACATGTTCTTGAACCGGAAAAACGGCAGATTTTGGAAGCTGAGACAGAAAAGAAAGACAAAAAGGTCTGTGTAGATCATCCAATTGTGATTCAATCTTCATCTGTATACACATAATCTTATCGGAGGGAACGATCATACAGTTCTTTAATTAATTTACAGAGCTACATTTGGGACTATAGCTTACCATCAAAATGTCCAGCATCATAAAAAATGAGGTCTGAGAGGTTTTCTGTTAATTTATGCAGTGAAATTGTGTTGGTTGACTTGGTTGGTTATAGCAGTTTGTTTCAGTATGTCTAAAAGCTTTGGTTTCTCATTTTATTAAAGTTTGAATCATATTAATATTCAGATAACTTATAAAGAGATAAATCCTGCTATATTGATGCACGACAACATGTAGGATGGTACGATGCTCAACACGTTATTGAAACATACAACATAAACATACAACATAAAATAAATCACACCGTCAGCTTTTAAAACACGAGTATCCAGCAATCAGGAGATTCATGATACCTTTTCTTTCTGTTTTAGGGGGAAATTGGTCCCTGTTATTTAAGCTTTGATCAAAATCTCTTCATCCCTCAACCCTTCTCTTCCTTCTCGTCTGCCTTTCTCTTAGCTTCAGATTGTTGTGAAGTGCTAGTTTTTCCCCTCCTTTTTCTTTGAGGCGAGACACTTTATTAGACACAGCTGTTCAACTGAACCCAGCAAGGCCTGGATTGGCTGCCAAGAGCCTCTCAGTGTCTGCTGGTCGGTGCCCCTCTCTTTCTGTCAGGTGGGATGTAGAGGGATGAATAGCCTGTGATGGGGAGCAGCTATATGAGGCTGTTTGCTCTGGAAACCTTGGATCTGGGCCCTTATTCTCTGCACAGCAAGCCCTCTGATGAGCCATGATTTTTTTTCCGGTATGGCTTCAAACTCAGTGGGAAATTGGTGGCTCACCGTCAGTTTCAGTGCAAAAAAGATAGAAACGATAGGAGCCACTGCTTTAATTCAAAACAAACCTTTATCTATGTTTTGCTCAAACAAACAGTCAATAATACTGTATATTTTTGCTTATGTATTATTCTGTAGAGAACAAAAAATAAAACAATTTTCCTTGTTATGCTAATTTTTCCACATCACGCCGGTCTTCTTTTGTTTTAAACGAGGCATTTAAAACAAAAAATGAAGTATTGACAGTGGTAATATATTGTAGTAATAAGACATTCTTAGTACTAACGTTGACATTAGAATATGCAAACAAATGACTAAGGCAAGTATCATTTCAAAGCATTAAGAATCTATTGTTATTAAGAAACTATAAGAGTTGAAATATTACTCAGATTGTCACACAAGTCTTTGACTACATGTTTTTCTAACACATTTTTGATTCACGTTGGGACGAAGTGAATAAGAAAGGTTGGTGGGTAGCAGGTAAAGTGAATCAGACCTGAATAAAGATTGAGGATATAATTCAGCAGATACTGTGTTTCCGGTCCGACCTGAAACACAACAATAACCTAATATGACATAATATCCCATAAATCATTTATAAGAGCTGAAGTTGTTCACACAGGGATGCCCAGTGTCAAATTTGCCTAAACATTGACTGGAAACCCAATTAGTTAGATCATTGTTCAGTTATATACTTCTGAAAAATAAAAACTCATAAAAACATATTTTTTTCTGAATCAATAACAGAAAATGTAAAAGTACAAACACAAAAAAAAACAATAAATCAGCTTAGCTCAACATATGCAGTATCTGTAAAGCAGGAATGTCCATGTCCTCAGGGTCATTGTCCCATAGATTTTTGATGAATCCCTGCTCCAAGGCAAGGCAAGTTTATTTATATAGCGCCTTTCATGTACAGGACAGCTCAAAGCACTGGCTCACATTGAATTGCATCCAACAGCCAACAAAGTCCTGCACAATGACTGATTAATATAGGATACATTGAAAACCAGCAGGATTGTGGCCCTCGAGGACCATACCTTGACGTTCCAGTTATAAAGCTTGAACACCACTTTATTCAGAAGTGTGTGTATATATATATATATATATATATATATATATATATATATATATCTGAAAAAAAGCAG
>JBAMHV010000015.1:4048915-4059537 GCA_037177535.1 Pseudomugil gertrudae
ATCTTATATTGTTAGAAAATCCATAAGATTAGCATCCACGGTTGGCCAAAACAACCCATACAGGGGTACTCCACCTCTTAATTGAAAGCAGCTGGGATAGCTTCACACCCAACTTGGATTGGATTAAGTGGGTTTATAGATAATACCCCTGGGTATACCCCTAGATAATATGGGTTTATATAGAACACCCCTTCTGCACATACTTCTCTTACAAAAACATATGTTTAACCTAATTTATAACCCCTCCAATGAGCCCCTAAACAGCTCTAGAAAGAGAGAAAGGTCTTATTGAAAAGGTTACGAGTTGCACAGGATAAGATTAATTACATAGATGCAGCAGCCCTCATTCATTCCTCTATATGGTTGTAGTATCATTAACGTTTTTGTTTGTATTGTCTTTTTAAATACAGGAAAATATAAATGCCTTTCCTTCCAAAAGGTAAAAAGAAAATTAAAAATAAAGATAAAAAATACTAAGAAATTAAAGTATAAAGCAAAAATATAATGTGTCTGTTTATTAAGGTTTATAGTATAACAGATCCACACTGCAATGGGCAGTCGACCTGTTCAGCGTGTGTGCTTTCTCATTGCTGTGGTAGGCATCGGCTTCCCTGCAACCCTAAGCAGTATGGAAAATTAATGTTGAGAATCTGTTAATATAATACATTCAGATCCTGAAGAAAAATGTAAAATGTGCAGAAAAAATGTCCTTAGTTCAAATACAGTAACAGTGAAAGTAATAAAACAACAATTATAATGTTATTTTAAAGAGATGTTCATATTAATCATGCACGTGTCCTTTTTTAGGGCCAGCTTAGAACCTTTTTCATTCATGCTATGTGCTGTTACCTTTAACAGTAACACATATACAGATATTTACATCATGACAAATCTTGAGTGTTCCCTTTATTGCCTCTAAAACGATTCAAATCTTGCTGTTTCAAATACTCATTTCTTTATGTGTTTTGTTTTGAGCTCATAGATTATTATTCATGTTATTCTGACCTTACTTTAACATTCCCATCTCTTAAAGTTTGATTAAAACAATCTTTTATTTTTACGTCTGCCTTTTTTTGCATTGTGCATTCAAGTCCCCTCGAGGCATTACCTCTTGCTCTGTAGCAACTAGTATCTGACTGATACCTTCAGTCTCGCATCTTCTGCAGATAAAACTGTTACAGCAAGACTAGGATAATGATAAAATATTTTCTTTGATTTGGATATTGTCAAAAAAAGGACGCTTTTTCTTGAGTGACAGCTGGGATTTGGCACCGTGGCAGTAAAAGCCGACTTTAAAAGTGTCTTTGTGAGCTACAAGGCCCTCCGGTGGTTCTCTGGTCTAACGCTGGACAACAAGCTTATCCTTAAAATACTCTTCCTTATCAGAGATGTTTCCTTTTTAGGTAAACAGTCACAGATGAAAGGCTTCCTTTTTTTTAACCGGTGTTTCAGGGAAATGCATGTAGAATATATATAAATTGTCAGTTTGAGTTTGTTTGGTTTACGTTGCCAGGACGTCTGGTCTGGGTGTGTTTGATTCGGTTGTCAGGCAGTGCCTTTGGACTGATGTGCTGTTAGAACGCATCACCTGGGACATGTGATAGCTTATCAAAGTCTGAGCAGCCCTTCTGCTGCAGTGACACACACACACACACACACACACAGTCTTCACCTACTACTAAAAGAGGGTGTGTTTCAAGTGTATACCCATGTGTCTTTGTCTGTATTTGTGTGTGCATATGTGTGTGTTTCTAGTTGTCAAGGGAACCGTGTTTGGAAGGACAGTTTGACGTCTCGCTTGGCATCATGGGAAATGGCTGTCACCTGACGATGCTGCCACCACGGAGATAACCTTCAGGGTGACAGCCAAGACAAAAACACACATACACACTCAGAAGAATGTATACAGGGCGTCACACACACACACACACATACTAAAGGAAAATGCATGCATGACTGCCCAAACACACATAGCAGAATCCCCCCGCTGAGTTAAACACAGTGGGATTGATCCTAATTAGTGCTAATCAATATGTTGATTGATAATTTGACCTCCAGTGAAGTGAGATGAAAACAGCATTTTACTGCTTTACTGAAGTCCGACTATGAGCGGCACATTGAAAACATTCTTAATCAGTTCATCAAATTTCTATGAACAAACTCAAGACATTAAAGATGCACTGATGGCTCATCTCATATTTAAACCTTGTTTCCAGTAGACTTGCATCCTGTTGGACAACATCATGCCACGATTACCTGGTAGAGCAAAGAAGGGCATGTTTGTGTTTCTGTCAGAATAAATATGTTTTCTTAAAAATGATGATTTTGCACCTGGAGGTTCTTTCAAACTGCCAAAAACATTGTCACAAGAAGAAATTCCTAAAGTATTACTCTGATGCAAAATATTGTGTATAAATAAAATCTTATTTTCCTCGCCCAGACATATTTTCATAACCATTTGTCCGCTGCAAAACTCTTCCCACTAATGTTGTTATCAGGCTTCTTGAAAAGAAAAATTATATTTTCTCAGACTTATTTGGTTACATAAATGAGATAAACCTGTAGATCTTGATGAAAAGACATTTCAGAGCTTAATGACAGATGATTATAACAATATCTCTTACTTATGTCCATTAAGTCTCTAGCAGTTTCTAAAGGATTGTATGGGTACAAACAGCTCACTCATTGTGTTTCTATTCATATAAACTTTAATAATTAAAAGTTTATTCCTTGGTGTATTTCACATTTGTAGAAAAGTCAATATTTTCCTCACTTTTATATAGTTTTATTAACTTGGAAAGATCCCCCATGAGCCTTTGCACACGCAGCCTTGAGCTTTCAGACTCAACACATCTGCATGGCGAACCACAGGAAGTGGCGTACAGACAAGAGATGCTTTAAAGCTGCGATGTTTGGCCCTTTGGCTCACTGGCTCATTTTCAGTTTGGCCCTCAGAGGCAAAAAGTTTGGGCATCCCTGATTTAGAGTTTCCACTTCAACTTTGGATGCCATGTTACATGTTTTCTAAGAAAACATTGGTGTGGACAGTTAGGGTTTTTATACGTAACAATCATTAGGAACCAATTGTGTGAGGTTAAAAAACAAAATTAAATATTAAACAGAGCAGGTTGCATTAGAAATTACATAAACCTCAGACATCACACCGGATTTTACACAAATATCTAGACATGAAATGTTTGTCATAATATTAACATGCAAATATTGGTAGGAACCTTTCTGCTTAATATAAATCATGAGAATAGATTATTAAATCTATACTTTTAAATGGTAAATGGTCTTGTACTTGTATAGCGCTTTTCTACACATTAGTGCACTCAAAGCGCTTTGACACTATCAGACACATTCACCCATACGCTCACACATTCACACACACATTCACACACTGGTGACGCAGCACCAGGAGCAACGCTTATGTCAGTGTCTTGCTCATGGACACTTTGACATGTGGACGCCAGAGCCGGGTTTTGAACCACTAACTTGCTGGTTAGGAAATAACCCGCTCTACTACATGCGCCACAGCCACCCCCATTTTTATATTTATCTGTTTACTTATGTTTATCTGTTTACTTATCTATGTATCTATTTTGCCTGACAGATAAATATTTATGTAGTTAAACGCATTAAGTTGTCTTCCATGTGCATTTTCTCATTTCAGTGCAGACCTATTGCTGCAAACTTGTATAACTTCCTATTGGCCACCATTTCTGACAGAACTATTCAGCAGGAGAATTTTTATCCAAATTAACTTTTTACAACTTTAAATTTTTGCATCAATATGATGAACCAAACCTTCAGTAATTAGTTTAGAATAAAAAACACCAAAGTCTTTTGAGTTAGTCCTTAAGTTTAACAATGTTTAGGAACTAATGTGAGTCATTTGTGTGCTGCTTGAGTTGATAAGTAGTTCGAAGTTTACCGCCTCATTCTTTAGCTAACACACACACACACTGACATATATTGTCCTGAGGTTTAACAGCAGTCTGCCGGGGGGTTTAGGAAGCTCACTCGTTTTCCTGTAGAGCTGCACTGTCATGTAGATGTGATTTAACGATCATCTCCCTCATTTAGCATGCTGCCTTTGTTTTAGGTCTCCTCCTTTTTATTCACACACATGTGTGTGTGTGTGTGTACTTAAGTAGTTAAATATCCCTCCCAGCATTTCCTGTCCTACGGAGCTCAAGCAGTGTTAGTCAGGGTTAGCTACAGCTTTAGCACCTGCTGTCACTGCTACAGTCCCACTCACTTGTCCAGACACAATGCCTTTAGCTTGGAGATGAGGATTAGTGCTAGTAATGTGTGTTAAGAGCATTAGCTTTGGCCTAGGTGCAATAGATTGTTAGAAAGTAACAGACAACAACCAGGAACTGACCTTAATCATAAATGCTGGTGATATGAGACACACTATTTGCAAAATAGAAGTCTGGTCTGTAAAGTTTGTCTGTGTAACTCAGGTGGACGAGTTGTGGACGCTTATATTTGAAGCAGTGAAACAGCAGAGGAAAGTAGACTTTATCGGCTTATCCAAAGTCCCGGAAACAGAAGCCAATAAAGAGCTCAAAAGAGATTTTGATGACTATTGTTTTTTCATTCAAAATATGGACATGTGTTGCTCACACAAGCGTTTTGTAATTAAATTCTTTATCTGTGGATTCACTTATCCAGTATATAGCTGTGCAGTTCTTCATGCAAAGATGTCCCCAAATATAAAAAAAAAAAGTGTAAATATTCTCAATTCATAGTTACCCTAAATTCCCGGCTACAAAGAACACCTTTATACAAGCAGCAGACACTAATTTTAAAAAGAAAATTCATTTTGAACACAAATAAGCCACGCCCGGTTTATAAGACATTGTCACCTAAAAAGCTAATTAAAACTAATTTCCATCAAAGCATGATTCCTTTGGGTGCGTGCTGACACGAGATTAACTTGCGTTTGCATCGGCTGTGGATTCATGGACTTAAAATGACTTAAAAGACACTTTAAAGTACTTGGAAGTGACCAAATTTACAGTTTTTCATTAGTGTAGGACTTATTAAGTAATTACTTCTGATGTAATATCCTTTTCATTTAACATTACACAAAACATTCTCATTAAATCTGAGATGCTTGATGTTTATGACGAGAGCTTTGTTGGGTGTTTTCAATCAGAGTTTAACTTTGTATATTTGTGAAACAATATTAGCATTTAAAAGGTTTACTACTATGAAGGAGTTTAAGTATCTCAGGGTCTTGTTCGCGAGTGAAGGAAACATGTAGCGGGTCCGTTGTGTAGAAGGAGCTGAGTCATAAGTCGAAGCTCTTGTTTACTAGTCAATCTACATTCTGACTCCAGCCTATAGTCATGAGTTTTGGGTCATGTCTGAAAAAACAAAACAACTTTTTGACTGCCAGGAAATGCAGAGAGCTACGTACTGTGGTATATTGTCAAGTCTGCGCGACTGGCTTCTTCTTGGAGCACAGCACCAACATGTAGGATGTGTCTCATGTGTCCGGAGAGCGCATTTTGGGGATGTTTATTAACAAGCACACCCTCATTACTCCAAGTACCGTAAATTATCATAACATTTAGCCAGAATATGATTACATGTACAATCATGGCTCGGAGTACTTGGAGTTGCCATCAGTACGTATAAACCGCATCGGCATGTAAGCCGCAGTGTTTAAAGTGTGAGGGAAATGTAGCTGCATATAGTCCAGAATTTAGTTTCCAATAAAGTTTCCATATAATCTTCTCAGGACTGTGAGTTTGACACCTGTCAAACTCTGATCCATGAAGGATACTGTCCTGCAGGTTTCTGTTGTTTCCTTGCTCTACCATTTCTCCAACGTAGTGTAGAACTTAACAGGAAGAGTTACATTTTATATATATATATATATATATATATATATATGTCAATTTCTGACACAAATCTAATAGATTTAAAAGAGTTAATTGGGATTCTTAAACAAGAAAGTTACGTTTTTATTGTATGAACAAGACTCACAACAATGCAGGGAATTCTTTGTATGTCTTCAGGTTACAGGAAATCTCAGAGGAAAGATTTAAATCATTAGTTTATTTTTTTTCATGTCCTGTATTTTTTATGTAATTTGGGAAAAGTGTTAAGTGGAAATGTCTGTTTCATCTTTGATGTGTTGTGGTGAAGTGTGTCAAAGCCTCCGGTAAGTTTGATTCAAGCGTTTCCATCATGCATCCTTTGCTTTGGCATGGTTATGAAACACATCCACTGGAGGGAATTACAGAGTTCAGAGTTCACCACCGAGTTCTAACACCAGTTTCAGGCATTTTAGGCTTATTCATGAAAATGCACTGCATAGTAACAGCAGTGATCTACTGTATGTGTCACAAAACGGAGTTCTACGTCTCATCTGAGTACTCTGAGTCCTTTTTGGATGGCCGAGCTTCTCTCATCTCATTGTTTCGGTCACCACCCACAGCTCATAGTGCGACCAGTAAATAGTCATCTAAATCATCATAGGAGGTGGTTAAATATATAAAATATATCTACCTACCTGAAATAATGTACTTTTGAGTATGTCATGTGCACTACAGTTGTGCATTGTTGATTTTGGCTTATCCTGGCTGATGGCACGTAGCCATAAAATCCATCTATTTTTTTTTTTAATGGATGCTTGGCTCCTGGTATGGCGTAAAAACGAAGGTGTTGATTGTCTTCACTCTGGTTTGTACATCCCACGGCACAGCAAGGTAGAACTTTAAGTTTAGAAAACTTTCTTGAACTCACAGGTTTCTGCGTTGGTGCAGCAGGAAAACAGATGTGTTTTGCACCAGGGTTGCGTGCATATCACTCGTGTACGTCACTTTCAAGGCATCTATACAAAGCAACAATGATCCTGCAGTGTTCCTATGGTATGGATCTGATCACAAAGACCGACCATGCTTTCACAACTCTGTGAAAATGGACCAGAACTTATGTATAAAGGATCCAGACAGACAGAACAACTCTGCTGTGTATTTAGAGCATAAATGTGATTTAAAACAGCACAACCTTTCTTTCCTTGTAATCATTCATTTGTTTTTGATTTTCATTTTTTCTTACTTTCTATCATATCGCTCCTTAACTGATTAAGATTCATGCTTCTTCTGAGAGATATTTTATGATCGCTGGTTTTCTGGACTGCACTCCATTTGACTGGCACACAAACACACTCAGATCTCTCACTGGGTGCCAGCAGCAGACCAGGTAATGATGGTTATTTCAGTTTTCTCTACGCCTCGATCACTGTTAGTCTCACACCGAGACAGATTATCTCCTCTTCTCCTCCTCTCCTGCCATGTTGCCTTGTTTGGAAAAGAGGCAAATAGGAAGTTGGCTGCATACTCTCCTGTTGGGTATCAGTGGCGTGCCACTCACAATCACCCCTTGGATCCTTAAATGGGAATCCAAGTACACACACATACATTTGTATAAACACACCTGCACAGAATCATATGTTGAGCAACAGAGAAAAAGAGAAAGTGAGAGTGATGGAAAGAGCAAACACAAGTGTCAGAGGAAACTGAGCAACAAATAGACAATCAAACAACGAAACAACAAACAGAAAGTAGAGAAAAGGCCTGAAAGTCAGTTGGACCGAAAAGTTTCCAAAGAAGAAACCGAGGAAAGAAAAATGGAAGACAATACGATCTGGTATCACTCCTCACTTCAATACAGGAGAGGGAGACAGAAATCCCCAACAGATTACATATTGTGGCTCTGAAATTGCAAAAAGGTTGTCATAGAAACTCCCGGTAAAGAAAGACACATCTGCGTGTTGATACAGTGAAGACAACAAAACTGAAGATGAGATTGATATCTTTGTTAAAAGCCATAAAAGCCTCTTTATTAGACATGTACCTGATGTTCAATTGCACAGCTTTCTGTTTCCTTTCATGCCAGTTCTTGTTAATCCACAACCTAAGTAAAGTTGTCAGTAAGAATATGACTGACTCTAATCTGATATACGTTCAAAAGAAGGGGGAGTAACTGAATGAGTGCATCTATGTTTCCCGCTGAACTGCAAAACATCTCGATGTGTGTAAAAGACACAAGACTAATCACTCTCATTGTGGCGTATTTCCATGGTAACTCTCCACCGAGCAGTAATTTAGCCTCGCTAGCTAACGACATAGAGCGAGTCATTATCTTAGCGCCAGGCTCGGGCCTCCTATTTAATGATTCACACCATGAATGAACAATTAGAGGACGAATTGCTGGCCTGGGTGGGGGAGAAACAGGAGAAAAACACCTTAAAGCGAGAGAAAGGAGAGGGGGCCAGTTTGCAGTCACCCCTCTGATTTGTCCAACCATAAATCTATGAGCAGAATATTGCTTCCATGAACATTAATATTGGAGTTGTTCAGACTTACCTTTTCTCATACTCTGGGCTTAGTTTATATAGTTTCACAGACAAACCTTGAACCACAATAAAGCAATACTATTTTAATTAAGACTTCATAATTAATTTATAACAGGGTCAACTCTCCTGCAACTTTTAAATGCTACTCACCAGACTCTATTGAATGTCTCAATACCAGACCACTGCAGAGCTCAATGACATGCAAATGTGGGAATTCAGCCATTTGGTTCAGGTGTGTTGGAGAAAGGGTGCATCTAAGGATTGGTTTGCTGAAGCCAGAAAACTAGCAAAAACAAGGAGAAAAGCAAAAACATCCCCACAAAACCTCTGTACTGCATACTAAAATATACTATGATGATTAAAGAGTAGCACTCTAACGCTAAAACAAGAGCATGTGCACAGATGATGGCTGACCGCATGTTGCAGGATGTATACATAACATTTATGTAATATCTGACATACACTGGTCCCGTATCTGTTGCTTCTGCTGTCATATTGTAGCACAATACTGTGAATAAGCTACGATTGTCTGGAGCAGCACCACAACAACGTTGGTCACAGACACCAGTATGGTTGTTTGGTGCGTGTTCATCACATTGTTGTCATATCCTGCAGCAGTGTGGTAACACTGTCCTAAAGGAACACAGATGGTAGAGATTTTAGACATGGTCCAGTCATGGAGGCTAATCCCAGTTTTGTGTGGATGAAAGAGCGGATTGTGAAGATATCTTTGTGGTTTTACTGTAATTCAGCGTCATGGGATAGACCCATGTTTCAGGGGATAGACCCATGTTTCAGGGGAGTAATTTAGGTTAGAACTGGACTTGAGCATCCCTGATCTGGAATATTAAACATGAATGCTTACATGTATTTTTTTTTTACTTTTAATGTTTTAACACACTTTGCCGAGTTGCCAAAATTGAACAAAATCCCACAGATATGATTGTCTGTGATGCAGATCTTAAACTTATTCCTTGAAGACAACTCTCTTTAGTTTAAGCCCCTGTGTATATACCAGTATTTCTGTGCAAAAAGTATTTTCTTTTGGATATTTGAAAGAAAAAAAGCATTGATAAAACAGTGGAATGATGACTATCTCTGGCAGAAAAAGTCAAATCGTACCATAAACAATATAATGCACAAGCCAGGCCTCTAGTGGGCCGGTAAAACTTTACACGCAGGGGTTCAGCATCGACATAAACATGATGCATCAGAAGAATTGCATGATGAGTGCTAGTTATCTGAAACATATAACCTACAGTATGTGTCTTTGCTGACTAAATATTTTACCAGGCTTTGCTTCACTTGACCAAACTAATTAAAAACATGCAATGGCCCAAACGTGACACGAAGGTTCGTCATTGTTGTGTTTTGTGCTTGTTAAAGTGTCTGAGATGTTATGAGAGACATCACCATCACCCAAAGGTTTCAATCTTAGTTTACAAGGACAGGACTCGCCTTGCATTGCAAGAAAATTTCTCTCAAACTTCTGCAGTTTTATCCACCCAAAATTCAGTAAATGCAGAAACAAGAGGCCAGAATGCATAAAAAATGTGTCTGTTTTACTGTCATAAGCTGCTTTTCCATTAGTGCCTACTCAAGCCTCTACTGACCCAGCAGTACTCTACTCTACTGCTTTTCTATTACAAGTCGCAATCCTCTAATGTAGGAGATGTCCCCCTGCGTAATGTGACTTTCAGATGCTTTGTGCGGGGTCTGCAGAACACCATGAAAAACTGACATGAAGATGGGAGACCTTGCAATAACTTTTTACCTGAGGCTCGGGTTGTGGTTATTCATGGGAATTAAGAGTCATGTAACAAATCAAAAATCATCATTGGATCACATCAGGCCAATCAATGAACCTGTGGACGTCACGCTACCCGCACGGCTCAACACACTCTCAACAAAGTAGGTACGTCAAAAGTATCTACAGGGTTTGACACATCCTAATGGAAATGCTTTGTTTCCGGGTGGAGATGTGTAAGGTCAGGCAGAGTAGGTACTAGTGAAAAAGCACCTTTAAGGCGCTTTTCCATTAGTACCTACTCCACTCGGCCTCACACGATTATACCCAGAAACAAAGCGTTTCCATTAGGATGTGTCGTGTCGTGCGGTTACATTTTCAGTACCTACTTCGTTGTGGTTCTAAGCGTGTCGGTCTGTGCGGGTAGCGTGACGTCCACAGGCTGGCGTCCATTGATTGGTCTGATATGATCCAGGGTGTTTCGTCTTGCCC
>JBAMHV010000015.1:4062682-4077242 GCA_037177535.1 Pseudomugil gertrudae
GCCAGAGCCGGGATTTGAACCGCTAACTTGCCGGTTAGGAACTGACCCGCTCTACTACATGCGCCACAGCCGCCCCATATATTGACGAATGTCCATCGAGTCAACAGTGTTTTATCATGAAATCTAATGATTCTTTTTAATCTTTGATCCAGCAGATCTCCGTGTGTTTACTGTGTATTTCATGACATTTGCAACTTTTTTGTCCTTTTATTTCTCAGAACATATTTTTTTCTTTAATTAAAATATAAATTTGTGTATAAAGAAATCCTCCAGAAATTCCTACAAAGATCTAAGAATGCTAATGCGCCAAAACAAGTCTGTTGTCACACATACAAACACAAAAACAGCACTACTCTTTTTTTTCTCCCTATCACATTCACCCACCCACTGATCCACACACAGAGACATAGCGAGGAGTATTGATTTTGCTGTCTCCAGGCTGGTGAGAGTGTGTGCATTTGTGTCAGTGTGTGTGTATAAAAGGGATTAAGGCCTAGCTCGGCTGAGATACCATCAGCCATCAACCCTGCTAGTCCGCTACGGGCTTTCCCGGCTGCCACATTGTCTATTCTGCTCCGCTATGTGAAAAATGTTGAATATCAACAATGCCTTTCAGTGGTGTATTGTTGAGTTTTTGTATGAACTAATCTTGCCTCAGTGAAAGAGACCTAGGGCTTGGACAAAACGTCTAGAGCCACAGCATTCCTAGCTGGCTCTCCCCTTGAACACTGAGCAGAAGGCTGGGGCTGAGGGAGGCAGAGAAGAGGGGAAGGCAGGCTGGAGAAGAGGCTGGCAGAGGGAGAGCTGAGGCCGGGGGAAGGAACTCTGAAGCTGGGAGAGATAAGGAGGATGGCAGGCCAGGGGAGAATAGAATGAGTGGGGAAGTGGAAGAGCAGGGTGGATCCAACCTAAGGTGAGAGAAGGTTGAGGTACATGCAGGCAAAAAAGAGGCTCAGATATGACAATCATGATGAAGGTGTGATAGCCTGGAGAGGAATGCTAAGCTAAATGTAGAGATAGAAGAGATGAGTGGTTAGTGATGGAAAGTAGGAAGTTGAGGGAAGATTCTAGTGAGTGACAGGCGTGAAATCAGTGTAAAACATTACCTACCAGCAATGAAATAACGAAAGAACTCGAGGTATTTTCAGGCTGAGGGACCAGATATAAGAGTATGTTTGGCTTAAAGAAAACGGAAGCAACAGGGGATAGCACCAAAGACCTAAACAGAGCAGAAAAATACACAGAAAATCAGAGTAATATCACAGAGGAGTCCATCTTTCTTTACCTGCCATGGATGTAAGGCTGATTTATCAGCAGCTGGCGTCCAATCACAAAAGGATCACTGCCCTTGTCATAATGACAACCATGACATCATGACAAGGTAAGCTGACTGAAAGATTGGTGATTTATTGACTGTTGATATTATTGACTAAGTTACAGAAAAGTTACTTAGAACAGGATAAGAAAACATGGCAGAGCCATTTCTACTTATCTCGCTCATTTCCTTTTCACTCTCATTAAATTAGACCAGAAGGAGTTCCAGGTGTGTGCCGATGTAGTGTGTGTGAGGACAGCTACCTCCATGCAGGCCCATACGGCTGCACTGATATTTTCATAACCCAGGTGAATCCAGTAGCAAAAAAAGCCGGTAGTTCATGCAGTGTGTCTTTGTGTGTGTCGCCGTTCCTCTCGGCATGCCTCTCTCTGTCCTGCTGTGTCTGATGGGTCTCCTGCAGAGAGGAGAGATAAAGATGGGATGCAGTCCATATGCAGTATTTTTGTTTTGTTTGAAGCTGACACTTCCTTTATGTTCATCTCAGAGGTGCAGCCGAGTAACAAAGCAGTAAATAAGCAGTTTTGTGCAAATTAGCTTTTGAAAAATATTTATCTGAATGGCATTTTGAGATTTCAGAGCAATGCACCGCCACCTGCATCGCACAGATTCTGCAGGATTCAACACTCAGTGCAAGCAACAGTGTACAACTGCACCTGTAGGAGCAGATGCCTTGCTAAAGGGCACAGAAACTGGACCGTATGTTATTTGTTCCAGCTCCACTGTGGCAGTTTTCCAGCAGCTGCCTTTGCTAACCATGCCAATCAAATTGTTTGAATGTTACATTAACAAATGTACTTATTTTAATCCAGTTTTTTTTAACTGTGTGAAGGAGGAAAAGTATCAGACTTTTTTTATCATTTCTCTTCCCTTTTATTTATTGATTTAGTTGTTTCTTTTTTCTCATTGGTGTATATCATAACTGTTTTTCTTATATTTGTGGATTTTTAATAGTTCAGAGAATTAGCAGCTTAGAATAAAGCTCCTTTAGTATAACTTAAAATGTTCTGACATTAGTTTCTCCAGCTTGTGTGTGACGCTGTGGGTTCTACAAGGGTCCATTTCTGTGTGTGTGTGTGTGTGTGTGTGTAAGACAGTTTGGGGTCACTGCCACGGAAACCTGGAACTGAGAAATGGTTGGCTTAACCACGCACCTCCAAAACACACACAGTCACACGGACATGTGAACATCATTGTCGTCTAATCGGTGGCCCATGGTGGTTTGTCCTCTCAGCTTGAAGCCCTGTCATTCCCCCAGCTCTCTTCACAATTACAGCTCTGAACTAGAAAATCTGCTACAATCTAGCAATTAGTCCAGAGGCCAGGCCTGTGTGTAATGGTTTTTGCACATAAGTATTCTTGTGAGGACCAAAGCAAAAAATTAAGTTAGCAAAGAGAAAAAACAGTAGTAATATATTTTTCTTAAGTGTTTCTTACACATCAGTGTGTTCATTTTAGGCAAATTAATATTTTTACTTTCATGCAATCATTGTCAACTAATTAGACCTTGACAATTATTTGCCTTCTATCAAATTAAAGACTTTTCCCTGTGTTTCTTTGGAGGCTGCATGTTACTTCTCTTTGTGTCTTTGTTTAAATAATTTCCAGACTGTTTTTTAATTACCAGAACTTTAGCTTAATTTATACGCTAACTATAACCTTGTATGTCTGCTTTTAGAGTCTGTAAAAGAGTTTAGAGAATTGTAAAAGACCGAGAAGGATATTTTCTCCTTTGTTTTGTTGTCTTGTTTACAGACAAAACTTACTGGAGAGGGCAAAGATTTTTATTTAAAAACTGTTTTATCTGAATTAATAGTGGAAAATATAATTCTTCTCTAACAGTGGTTGCTGTTAAAGAAAGACAAATACGTAAAACTCACATTGTGTGCTTATGATAATGGTAAATAATGGTAAATAATAAATAATGTTAACAAAACACAACTCCAAATAACGTTCAACAACCTGAGTGTAATATAGAAAATAATTTGAATAAACTGTAGAAAAAACAGTTCAGTTTTTACGTGTTAAACTTTGTTACATGCATGTTTTGCATAATAAAACCTCAGGTACGTAGATTTTTAGGTAATACAACTGAGAGTCCTGATAAGAGCAGCAAATCCAGATGAGAGCGGAGGTGTGTGAGGTGGGATGAGGGGATGAAGAGGACGGTGGAGGAGAGAACGCTGGTCAGAGCAGGATGTCATCTGTGTGTGTGTGTGTGTCTGTGTGTGTGTGTGGGGGGGGGGGGTTTCATTGCCTGGAGGGAAGGCAGGCCTGACTGGGCAGCAACAGAGATGCTTAGTGCCGCCTGGCTTCTTCCTAAAGACCCGGCCTCCTTTCCCTCTTGTGCATCTTACTCCTGTGTCTCTTCTTTCTCCTCTACCACCACTTTCTCCATCACTTCCCTCTCTCCTCCTTTTGTTCCTTCCTTCCAGTTCCTCTCGCTTGCTCCATTCCTCTATTGCCCCCCAACACACACACGTCTGGGCCATTACAGACACTCAGGCGGGCTGAAAGGTGGGGGGTGTGTGGCTGCAGTGGTATGATGGGGAGATTGAGGAGGCACAAAAGGCCTGAGATTCAGCGGTCCAGCGAAAGTGGCTGGCTTTGAAAAGAAGCCGGACGGTTTCTTAATGCAGCGAGTGGATGGACACACTCGGATAGACAGACAGAGCAGACTCAGCCCTTTATCCTCTTCCTTTAGCCAATGCCTGTTTTGGGCAAAAAAAAAAAAAAGCACATCATTTGAGGTGCGGCGTTCCCGCTACGCCTGATGTTTTGTCAAACGCATTAAGATGTGATGGAGGGATAGGTGGAAGGAGGAGGAAAAGAGGGTAATACAGCTGAAGGCCAGACACTTAAGATGGTGAAAGAGAAAACTTTTTTCTGTCTCTAAGAGGGGAGGCGTACACATGGAAGGCAGAGCGTGCATGCATTTTGCTCAGAAGTTGCTGTTTCTTAGGTGTGCATTAAGACATTGCACATTAGTGTTTTAACTTTCCTGTCATGCAGCTGTTGTTTGGTGTAATACTTAAGGAGAAAACATTGGGTGCAGCACATTAACAGAGCTGAGAGTGCTCTTTAGGTTTATATGGCTGTTCCTGAATGGGCACCACACCCCACAATCCTCTGAAAAGCTCCAACATGATCAAACTCAGGGCCTACTTCTAACAGGGATACTTGTGTTTGGAAACCTGAAGCTGTTCTGTTTGATTGACTGTAGTTTCTTGTAGTTAAGAGATCGATAAAACATAAATAAAATAAGTTTACAAATCCAATCCACAACTTTGTGGCACTAATCTTTGTGTGACAACATCAAATGCAGGCAGTATTTTTCTTTAAAAGCTTCAGTTGTAAACAAATGAGCTCAATGGATTTACTGTCCAGCTCCCCTTTTTTTATCAGCCTAATTCTCAGAGCAATTATGGTCGTTTTTATCCAGCAGCATTATTTCAGTCAGATGGGAGGGGTTCCTAAATCATATTTTCTGCCTACGTTTATTTACTTGCGCTGGCTGTCTCTCTGTTGTGGGTGGTGTAGGAGTATTATTATGGATTTGGCTCTAAGAGCTTAACTGTTCTGCGATTCTGATATCAGCTGGACTTTGATCAAATGCAACAAGCTTTAAATCCACTTTAATCAGAGCTGTGTTATTTCACCAACAAGGAGATTTCGTGACAGCTGCAGCTCAGGGACTTTTTCTGAGCAGCTGGGGAACGGTTTTGTTTATCCTAATAAACTTTAATGAATATAAAGACATTATTTAAAAGTGAAGGATGAAACATGGATGTAAAGGTTTGATTAAAAATCTGGTTGAACAAACAGTTATAATACTAATTTATTTGTCTTATATATTAGCTTTTATTAGAAAGGGTCTTGAGCAACTATGCAATTATTTCAGCTCATATTTAGCATTAAAATGAGAAACACGTGTGACTGGAAGTGTGGACCACATACATATAAACATGTACAGAAAATATACAAAGCGAGTAGTAAGTGAACTGAACAGAATAAGTGTGTGTAATGTTTTGGGTCTAACTGAGGCAATAAAGCAGGATTCACACAGATGACATGAAAAGGTGAGTTTGGATTTTATATGACATCAGTCACAAAATCAGGTCTATGATAATAGAAGAGTTTCATTATTCTAAACAGATGTCACCCTATTCAGAGTGGATATAAGATGAACTGTTCATGCATTCACAGTTTTTAATCTAAATGCAAAAAAAGAAGCAAAGAACATCATTGAAGATAAGAAACTGTAAAGTCACTGTTTAATTATTTAAGTGTTGTTGTAATTTAACTTTAAATATTTGTTTACCTGTCCTGGTACTAGAGATAGAAATTAGCTGGTGGCTTAGGACACATTCACACTAACTAAGCAGGACTCAGATAGAAAGTGAAAAAAGTTTTAATTTGCTTTGGTTTCCTTTTACACGGCACTTTACCCACCCGAACCAGATCACCTGAATAATTTCAACCACCTCCTCACTAGGGACAATAACTGTCAGAGAAGGTCAGTGGAAGTAAACAATGGAGCAACAATATATTTATAGAGTTGTGAATATCTGTTTTTACCGCATCCGCTTTCTCCACAGTGTTTTTTAACTGGTCACATGATGCAGCTTATTTCGTTCGCATGAGCAGTGTGAAAGCAAACCAAACCAAAGGTTTTCACCAAATTTAAGCCAAATCCTGCAGACTACGCTGGTGTGAATGCTCCCTTAGTGATATTTAGTCTTTTTGTGTAGCTCAGGTTGATGAGTTAAAAAGATTTGGGAGACTAATAGAAACATGTAATTGTTGGGGTACCTTTCCTTCCTTCCTTTACAGAAATCTCTATATCATGTTGTTTTGCAGGTGTGAGAGTTAGCTTTATGTACAATGCAGCTCCATTATGTTTTGCAACCTATCCTTTGATCACTGTAGGCCAAGTAAAATTAAAGAATAAGACCATCCTTTTTAACTATTTAAATGTAATTGTCAGAAACTTCTTGTAAAATGGATTATGATGAGTTAAGCTTAAACTATTTTAAAAAATAATGTCATATTCATGGAGATAAAGCATAGTTTTGTCTGCAGAACATTGGTGTATGCGTATTAAACCTTATTGAGTGCATATTAGCACAGGAAAAGAAACAAAAGAGGTTAAAAGAGATGAGAGGGGATGGGCATAATGCAAAACAAAAGGTTTTTAAGGCTTAAACTGAAAGCTGCATACCTACAACCACAGCCAAACATACACACACACATTGGTACAGGCATGCATGTGCATGTATGCAGCCACCCCAGTCAGTATGAACATGTGCCAACAAGTTACACACACACACACACACACAGCTGGTAAAGCCAAATCCGGCCAGCCCTCTTCCAAGTATGACCAAGTCTGACCAGTGTAGACACACACACACACACACACACACATGGTGCTCAACAGCCAAACCCTTTGTGACGTCCAGGCCAACTCCCCATTTAACACACACATGTAAAGTGTGACCACACAGCTTAGCCCCCCAGCAAGACCCACACAGGCAACTTGTGTGTGTGTGTGTTGGTAGCGGTCAGCACTGAGGCCTTTCCTGTGGTTGGGGAGTATGGATGGAGGGATGTAGGGGAAGAGAGACAGAGAAAGAGGATTAGAGTGATAGGGAGACAAAGAACAAGAATAGTTTGTCGCATTTTGTCAGAGAGGATTTTATGGAAAAGCTGATTTGGAGTCTGCCACCAACAAACAACGATCGGAAATATGGGATTTATTACTAAATCAGTTTGAGAATTTGCAGGAAGTTTAACAACGCCTAAAATGTGTTTGACACTTTTCCGTTGCATATGAGTCTACATGAATCCGCTTCTTATCATTGTGTATTTCAACAGTGACATGATATTGGAGCCAATTTGGTTTTGATTTGCAGGTACTGTGTTCAAGCTGTTCACTGTACAAACTACTTCACACTAGTTGCTGTAAGTTTAGTCAATAACATGTTTTAATATGCTAATATTTCCTAATAGGTTTAAACATTTTACGGTTTAGCATTTGTGGTGCAGATGCATCAAAAGCCAACAAATATGTTGGTCATGATTTATGCAAAAGAAGTGAAATGATGTAGTTTAGCTGTTATGGTTTTAAAAAAAAACATACAAATTCACCTTAAGTTAATGTCTCATCTTAAATATTGAAACAATTTATCTTAGCTGGTGTAGGTCTGCTTCAAGGTGTAGCATTAAGGTTGATCGATTGTTCTGTTGCATATCGCATGTGCTCAGTTGGGTTTTTTTTATGGTTTGTAGGTCAGGTCAAAGCTGCTGCGGCTCAATGTCTTATTCCTTGAATAGTTCCTGAGTATTCTCTGAGGTTTAGGTCAGGGAGTTGCTCGTACTCTGCTAACACGGTGTTGTCATGATGTTTATTTCAGTTCAGAAATGATGCCTTTCTATTGTGCATCATTACCTGTGTGAAAGCTCCAAAGCAAAATGGGTTGTTGGTTTGTTGCTGATGGGGCTACAGCTGAGGTTGTCACCAAACCCAAACAGTATTCATGTGAAAGAGAAGCATTACAGAACGCAGCACTTCTGAAAGATGATGCGGTTGTCTGTCAGCTGATTCTGTCACTCTGACTTGTTGAGTGTAATAGTGCGCGGATGTGATGCCGAGCTTTTTCTGTTTGATCCGTGTTAGTTACAGTGAAAGAGGAATATTGGGAGCTTAATATGAACATTTTTTTGCTCAGACTTGAATAACCCTGGTTTAGATTAGGCAAACTGCTAGTAAAACACACAAACATATTTTTAAAACAAAGCTAACAAACAATACCAAAACCAAACTGGAAAGGAATGAAGGGGGTTTTGAAAAATATTTTTTAAATAGCATTTTTACAATCCACTGCATGTTGTTCTCTGCATTAAACAAATCCACACTGTCCAGCAACTTATTACAAAACCAAAGTCTCTTGTTGCAATCTTTGCTCTTTTATTTATCTCTGCTAAATAAAGAAATGACAGTCTCTGAGATCCAAGTCACTGTTACAGTTTAAAGCAGTAGTTAGTGGGGGATCTGGGCACAGGGCAGCATGCAGGGTGGAAAACAGCAGGACCAGCCTGAGTGAATAAAATGATTTAATGTTTCAAAGTCGGCTTTGGCCCCAGGGAATGGAACGATACAGGCTCCTAATTGACACCAGGTCAACTGCTTCCCTCTCTCTCACACACACACACATTTTCACACTGCTTTCTGTTTCACACTGTCTCTGTTTCAGCTGTCCTTCAGTCATTCTCTCTCCACAGTAGCCCAGACCAGCCCAGCACTGGTTGGTGCAGGACATACAAAGGCCTATGCTGTCTGGCTGTAATGATGGATGACCACCAGGCTCAAATCTTTATAGGAATTTAACACGAGTCAGTTAGTTCCCAGACTAAGCTTCAAGTCAACAGCGTTGTTGTGAATTCTCAAAAATGAGGTTTCTCAGTAAAAGCACCAATGTTGTGTGATTTTATTGGTACTGAATTAGCTATCAACAAAACAACAGTTAATGACAGCTGAATGTGATTAGCAAGATGTCTATCAGCTGGTACCGACAAAACCTTCCATCCATCCATCCATCCATCCGTCCAGTGACGTTTCTGTGTGGAGTTTGCATGTTCTCCCCATGTATGCATGGGTTCTCTCCGGGTACTCTGGCTTCCTCCCACCAACAAGACATACATGTTAGGTTAATAGCTATGGTTAAAATGACTACTGTGACTGTATAGTATAGTATAATATAGTATAGTATAGTATAGTATAGAATAATATAGTATAGTATAGTGTAGTATAATGTAGTATAGTATAGTATAGTATAGTATAGTATAGTATAGTATAGTATAGTATAGTATAGTATAGTGTAGTATAGTGTAGTATAGTGTAGGACAGTAAAGTATAGTGTAGTATAGTTTAGTAGTATAGTATGGTCTAATTGAGTATGGTAGTGTAGTGTATAGTATGGTGTAGTGCAGTGTAGTATACTATAGTGTAGTATACTATAGTGTAGTATACTATAGTGTAGTATAGTGTAGTAAAGTATAGTGTAGTATAACATAATATAGTATATCTGACTAATATAATATCTGACTTACAGCAGTTTGGAAGAATTTTTTGCATTTCTGAACCACATTTTTAAACAAAGCAGTAACTACAGACACATGGTTGGAGTTTACCGTCCTCTTGATCTCCTCTTCAGTGAAAGCGAGATCACATTCAATAGATGAAAAAGTGACTCAACGGGTTACTGACCTGTCTGAACTTGGCTCTGGCCTCTTTCTCCTTCATTCTGCCATGAGCCACGAGGTAGTCGAACACTTCGCCTGGAGAAACAAACACAACGGGCTGATTGGTGCTCATACTCATAACGTCAGACAAGCAGAATTTCACAGTAAATTCAGCTCCAATCTTCTGCTGCTTCTAAACACATCTTAGCCCTCTGTGTGGAAGGGTTTCGGCTTTGGGATGTCGGTGAGCTTCCTCATTACAGCCGCTCACCTCCAGACAGCATTTCTTCCAGATTAAGGTCAGAGCTTTGACGGGACAGTTTGAAAACAATACTCTGTTGTAGAGCCGTCATGTTCAGCTCATACATCCATTCACTGACATTCTTTCTCAGTATTCACTTAATTAAATCCCTCTTTATTGTTTCATAAATGGTCAAAACGCCACTAAAATAAGCCGAACCTTCATCCCTGCTTCCACTATCTTATTTCTCTGAAGGGAGGAAGCTCATTTACAGCCCAGATACGGTGTTTATCATACAGAACAGCACATTCAGATATATGAGTTATTGTGTTTATTTAGGTTTCTTTGTTCATGTCAGCGTACCAGTTAAGCCTAACCACTAAAAACACATTAAAAGGTGATTAAATGTCAATTTTGTGACATTCTGTGGTATGCATAAAGGTTTGCTACTCTGATGGGTTAAAGTGACAGACTGCACACGTCTTCAAGGGTTGTTTTCCACCATCTCGTGCACTGAAAGCATCAAACACAAACTCACTGGAATCAAACGTTTTTTGTTTCTAAAGCATTACGTATGTAAACGTGCTCCAAACAAACGTTTAACCCTGTTAATCCTGGACAGCAAACCAGGCGGAGACGAAGTGGTAAACTGCTTGTTTGGTCAGAGATCACACAGCAGTGTTGCTCACCTCCGCTAGCGTACTCCATCACCAGGTAGAGCGTCTTCTCCGTCTCAATCACCTCAAACAACTGAACTGTTACACACAAAGAAAGCAACGTTAACACACACACATTAACCCACACAACCCTTCAGCTGTGGTGCTACTCACCTATGTTTGGATGGTTAAGAGTTTTCATGATTCGTACCTCTCGAAACAGCTGGAGAAAAGACGAGAAATAAAGCAAAATAAAACTCAATACAGTGAAATAGTGAGCATTTAACCCGTCGTGTTTGCAGTGAAAGTTACGCCGATGTGTTTGAACTCGAGTATGAAATGTGAGGTAAAAATGAAGAGTTGTTTATTCTGCATGTGTCGCACTCATCTGTGAGAAATGACAGCAAACAATAACCAGTTGGACATCGTTCGCCACATTAATGGTTCCTCTGTAATTCATTCAGCTCACATCTGGTGCACATTCATCCATCAGACCTCCTCCAGACCTGGGGATCACCCAAGGGAGCATCCTGCTGATGCTACGCTAACAATGAGCCCCCCTCCCCCAGTCATCCATCACTGAGCTCAAACTGCTGCCTCGTTCTGTCGATCTTGCCTCTTCGTCCAATTAAAGTAATGCATTTGTCTGTAAACTTCATTTAGAAGATTAGACAGAAGGAGCTCCCGGTGCAACACGGTGACGTGTGGTTTTAAACCTCAGAAACAAACAGGAAGCTTGCACACGGCCTCTGTGAAGCGTTAATTACGTCCGTCTTCTCGTTTTTATTTGGTTTTTAGTGACAGAGCGAGACATTCGGACCCTGGAGAGGAAATGTCACTGTACATGGACAACAGATGCTGCGAGGTTTGGATGGAGGAGAGGCAAAGCAGGAGGAAAAATGAAGCACAACAAAAGATTGTCTTCAGGCCGCGACGCATTCACACTCGTCCAGCCGCGAGAGAAGAGCGAACATGCACCGATACGCCAGCATCGGCTGCCCTGGACCAGCCTGCTCGTTGCTATGGTGACATTCCCAGCTTGTATTATGGGATCTGGATATTCCTGAGCAGCTCGTTGGGAAGCACAGTGAACCCCTTAATCAATACAGTGCAGTTTTAGCTCTAACGTAAAGATCACAGCATCTTTTACAATCTACACAGAGATTAAATGTAACTTAGGGATGAAACTTTTGTTGCTTTAAGATTATAAGCATGTTAATGTAAAAGTATGATGTTATAATAAGTGCTGTTTATATGTAGGGCGTAGTGTAAAATATAAGGCGATTTAAACTTCTGATACAAAAAGTTTCTCTTTTCTATCAAAGCAGATTTAAAGTTTACTGCAAAATAATTACATTTAAATTGAAATCTTACTGCAAAATAATTACATTTAAATTAAAATCTTACTGCAAAATAATTACATTTAAATTAAAATCTTACTGCAAAATAATCGAGCGTTACATGTAAATCTGTGGAAATCATAAAAGACTTTTTCACAGCTGCAATGTGATTTCCTTTAGACGTAGTGGAGGCATTACTCTAAACACTAAGCAGAGAGTATGGTATCTTCATTTTCATACATGCCAGCCTACACACACACACACACACACACACACACAGGCTCTTGTGTCTGGCTGCTCTCTGTATTGTGTCTTACTTAGGTCTCTGATCTGTGCCAGTGTCCCAAAGCACCCCCACCCCTCCTCATCCCTACATGACCGCCTCTTTTGTTCGGCCGTCTGGAATTCAGCTCCTGGATGAAGGGGCCCGGACAGGGAACAAAACACACTTTGCACAGCGTTAAAAAGTGGCCTAAACTCTGTCCTGCAAGGACCTCACATGTGCAGACATTAGTACAGATATGCAGCATTACGTACAGCAGAGAGAAGGAGGAACTACATGCTCCTGTAACACAAATGAAGGTAAGAATTCATCCCCACAACTGGGTTTTTTAGGAGTTTTTCCTTACTGAGAAGGAGGGTCTAAGGACAGGGGTGTCCTGGGTCTGCTTAGTTTAGTGTCTATTGTGTGTTATGTCTGTTGTTGTGTGAAACCCTTTGAGACGACTTTGTTGTGATACTGGGCTGTATAAATAAAGTTGAATTGAATTGGATTAAACATACATTTTCTTAGTGCTGAATGGTTTTCTTTTCCTTTACTACTCATATTCTCACATCACACTTTCCGCTCATAAACACTTTTCCACTTGCAAAACACATTTTACAGACAATCAACACCCAAGGCACAATGAGAGTGAACTGCAGAGACATGCAGCACAATGACACCGCTGACACATATTTATACCAAATGCTGCCAATGCGTGCTTCAACACAAGACAAGCTATACTTAACTACAGTACTGTCTCCAAATATCAGCTAGAGGTAAATGTGCATTGGGTTAGCTACCGGTGACACTATCTGAATGAATGAATTATATGATCGGTTTGTCTTTTGGGAACATTATAGAACAGTCCAGAAACAAAGAGGTTAAAAATAAACAAAGAGCAGCAACAAAGCTCCTGTACAGCATTGTTTATAGCAGCACGTACACAGCAGTGGGATTGTGTTAACCGGTGAAATGGCACAACTCCCCAGACAGAAGCTACTTCTTAGTCTGTCTTTGTTTGGACTGTCCTGAACCTTCTCCCAGTTCAATCAACCAGTTCAAGCAAGGAATGACCGATATTTCTAGTTCAGTTCCTGTCTTTGGTCAGGGACTTTTATCTCAATAATGTGCTGTCTTTGAGGACATGATGCTCAGAGGTGGTGCTGCTGGGATGCCCTTCAGTGGAGCGGTTAAGTCAGCGTGGACTGGATGGAGCTCCTGTAAACATAGACGTTTGAGTCCATGACAGCTGGTTTAGCTGCTCCAAGGAACTATAGATTTACTACTTATTCGCCCAGCTCCCCGAGCAGAGCATCATCTCATGCTACAACCAGGTTGTCTTCTCTACATCACACAGTAACATGTGGTTAACCTCGCTAATGTACGCTCATATTGTCCTCCTCAGGTATCCGGGTCCATTTATTTCATTCACAAACGTAATGGTAGTGTTTGAGCTAACCTGAAGGCGGATGAACACACTGCTTCAGCTGAGTAACAGTCTTACAGGAGCATCAAACCAAAGTTTGCTCTGAGGTGCTTGAGTAGAAGAAGCTTTCTTTGCAGGATGCTTGTTTAGTTATAACATCCATTTCACAGTACAAGAGTGAAAACTCACCATGCCAATGATAATTTCACATGACTTATAAGCAACTAAGGAAACAACAGGATGTTGCACTAAAACAGCAGAATCTCACACTAAAATAAATGTAATCAGACTAAAAGCCCAAACTAACTTTGAGCAGGTTGTAGAGCTTTCCATCGCTGTAAGCTAATAAAGTTTATTTCTTTAGCCTTTAGCATCACCAGTGTTGGGGAAAAAAGAAAGTAGGACTCATCTTAGCGACCATATCGAACTATCAGTTAGGAAGTATGATTAATGGCGACTCAAACAGAAGGGGGTTGTAATCTATGTACGAACAATCGGACAGAATAAACACAAGCAAAGCAGTGTTATTATCACAGTCACTGTTGTCTCTCATCAGAAGTGTGTGTAATGTTGCTGAAACCTTTGTCCCAGAGCTAACACACGCAGTCGGTGGAGAAAGTTACAATCAACAAAACTTCCCAATATTTACTGATCCAGATGCTCAATTATTATTTACTGCTTTCCATGTTTTACACAGTAACATTAACAATAAGTGCGTCATAAGTGATTAAATTTATTATGTTAAAAAAAAGCCCATAATTTAAATTCTCAGAGTAAATAAATGTAACAGATCTCAGCGTTTGCTTGTGGAGAGGCAGGAAATGATGAGTGATGTAACCGCCACACGAAGACGTTCACCTGGCAGGATGCATAGCGTCCTGCTCTAAACCCAATAACACTGACAGGACATCGTCCTGACACAGCTGTGCAGCACTACACCATGACCAGGATGGAGACAACACACACATCAATACACACTGGACCACTGGATACGAGGTGGACACGTCACCACTGGATACGAGGTGGACACGTCACCACTGGATACGAGGTGGACACGT
>JBAMHV010000015.1:4080607-4093946 GCA_037177535.1 Pseudomugil gertrudae
GCCCGTAGGCAGCTGGGATAGGCTCCAGCCCCCCCGCGACCCCGCTCTGGGATGAAGCGGTTGAAAATGGATGGATGAAACAATCAAAGAACCCAGATATTTTATGATAACTCGTAGGTGGTATTACAAACCTGGTAAACCCTACAGTAACCTCATGATAAGTCAGTGTGATTTAGGGTATTACTATACCACATAACTGTACATTTAAGGGAGCTCAAACTAGCACAGTTTACGTAAATGTCTCTCACATGTTTGTGTAAGAAAAAACATTAAATAAATACATAGATATATACATAAGGCAGGAATGTACATGCCTTAAACTATGAATTACAAACTTTTTACAGAAATGAAAACTTATTTTTGCCAAGTGCATATCAGTTGGTCAGAGTATCTGATATGAACTTTTTTTTTTTTAGTATTTCCTCAAGCAAAAATTGTGAATGGTACCAGAGTATCCAAATAAAATTGCATGGCTTTTTAGGGACCTTTTCATTCACCATTCCTCAGGGAGGTTTTTTGTAGTTGTTTTTTTATTTGAAACCAAACATATACATTGCATTTAGCGATAGCATATTTGCTTTACTGTAGCTACGACTCAAAAATAGGAAGGTCCAGCTTTTCTGTGCATCTTAGAAAATGTAAGGATTTACATGTAATGAAACATGTCATTCTTTTACAGAAACAAAACTAACAACAATAGTGAGTTAAATCTCATTTTCTTAATAACTTATCTTCTTTTGCCATCTTGGTCTTAATATGTTAAAATGTGACCATTATGATGGATATGGCTGTTAAATATAAGTTGTTATTGAACAAGAACCTTTAGTAGCTGATTCACGACCTATTTTCCCGCTCAGTCCTCAAAGGCCATAATCCTGATGGTTTTTGATGCTTTATTGCTCCAACACATCTGACTCAAATGAATAAATCATTGCACAGAACTTCACATGCTGTTAGATCAATGCATTTAAATCTGTTGTGTTGAAGCAGGACTACGTTAAAAACCTCTAAGACAAGCAGCCCGGACTGACTTTGGACACTCCCGGTCCAATCTATTTACCTGTAAAAGTTAACATTCAATCTGATATCACACAAAAAGCCAGATATCCCTGACTAGAGTTCTATCCTGCAACTTTCAAATGCTTACTTTCTCCAACCCATCTGGCTCGGGTGGCTGAATTTCCTCATGTGCATGTTTTTCAGCTCTGCAGAGGCCTAATAATGAGCCATTAATTTCATTCAGGTTTGTTGGAGAAAGGATGCTTCTGAAAGTTGCAGAATACTAGCTCTGGAGGGCTGGACTTTAGCACCACAGTTTTAAACAGTTAATTATCTTAATGGCCATTTATACTTGACCCAGAAGACTGAAATGCAAAACGATTGACAGCGTAGATTTTAATAGGCATAGTTATTTGTTCTATGATGCAAGAAATTGCAGGAGCTGTGTTGAGTTAGTGTAGCTGACAAACAACCTTTGAAAAGAACAAACCAGACAAAAATAATAAGGACACGAGAGGAACAAGATGAACAACGGTATAGACATGGTGGGAGCATTTGCAAAGAGTTTGTGTGAGTGTATCTGCAGCTACAGCCAACATGTCACAACACAGAGGTGCACTCACTAGTGGATGAATGGACTTAACCATAGTGAAATAAAATATGTATGGAAGTATGAGAACACTTTAAACCAATATTCCCATTTAAGGAGGATAAATAGGCTTTTACTCTAATCAGTGTCCCAACCTCCATCCATCCATTTTCTACCGCTTGATCCCAGAGCGGTGTCGGAGCCAATCCCAGCTGTTAACGGGCGAGAGGCGGGGTACACCCTGGACAGGTCGCCAGTCCATCCAGGGCCAACACAGATAGACAGACAACCATGCACTCTTATGGGCAATTTAGAGTCTCCAATCAGCCTATCCCCAAGGTGCATGTCTTTGGACTGTGAGAGGAACCCGGAGTACCCGGAGAGAACCCACACTAACACGGGGAGAACATGCAAACTCCACACAGTGTAGCATAGTGTAAGCTTCGGACAGAGGCCTCCTGGATGTCTTTCTTGAACATTTTATGTTCGTTTTATTTTAAAACAAAGGAGCGGTAGAACTTGCCGTTGCATTTTAACAGTCAAGATGGCGACTTCACACAAAGGAACTTCCTGTTTTGCACCTTCAACATAAAAGACTTCCGCCTTACCAAAATAAAGTCAAGGCTAATAAACAAAATACATTTCACTGTACCCTTTGAGCCTTTGTAATAATGTAAATGGCATTTCGTGAACCATAACCAAAATAAGTCACAACATACAGAAAGGATCCCGGTTGGAGTCCCGCACACACCGAGGATCGAACCGGCAACCTTCTTGCTGTGAGGCCACAGTGCTAACCAGCTGCTCCACAGTGCAGCCCGTGTCCCAACCTGTCAGACACAAAGATTTGTTCTAAAATGAATAACACGGAAATTCAGACCTTTTATATTAAAAAAAGCTAAATTAACTGAAATAGTTATCATGTTGCTCACTGGCTGTACAGCAGCCGTTATTGAGGTCTGACTGATGCTCCCCATATTCTTCTCCTCTTTTGCAATTATTCTTCTGACTTTTTACCTTCAGACATCATCAAGATTTCCACACCAATAAAGGTGACAGCAGCATCAGGCCAAACAGGTACTGAGAGCACACCCAGCAGAAGCATTTTTGAGGTTGTTTACACCCTTTGATGGTTTCCTTAATCCTTCAGATTTGTCCTTTGCTTCTGTGTTTGTGTGCTATTTCGCAAAGCTCCTTTATCTGTTGTTTGAAACCTTGGTGGCTCTTCTGAGGGATTTTAGAAACAGAGTAATTAGTTGGTGATAGAGAAGCTGTTGGTGTGAAATGATAGCTGCCACAAAAACCCCCTCCCCCACTCTCAATCCCACCCCAAGAGAGAGACAAATCAATCAATAACCTGCTGATTTATTTCACGTTCTTATCGTCTCGTTTAATTGCCAGCTCTTTTGTATCTGTGGAGTCTTGGGGGAGGTTGTGGTGGTGTGGGGGAGATACATTTAGCGAGGGTAGAGGGAGGCTGCAGAGTTGAGCGAAGATGCAAGCACTTTTTTTGTTGTCTTGTGTGATTTTTGTTTTCTTGCCTAACGTAGTTTGCAGCAAGATGTTTGGAGATGCAGCGCTCTGTTTTATGTTTTCTGCCTCAGCACTGCCTCCATTGCTTTTGCAAGTCTAAAAGAAGAGACACACTCAGAGGGAAGAAAGAGGGGAAGAGCAATCCTTTACAAATTATTAGAGAGAAAATATTTAATTAGCAATATAAATGCCGGTTGGAGTACATTATGTGCAATTGTCTTGCTATCTTTCCAGAAATTAGTCTTTTAAAATGAATTTGCTGTATTAATCATCGCCTGAAATATTTTTGATCACTGAATTAATAGTTTTGCATTGGGGGGCTGTGTTTTTTTTAGGTATTCATTGACATAGGTGATTGCCTCTTAATTATGACAGCGTCCTCCTCCTATCCGCTCCTATTAATTCCTGTGTTCTGGCATCACCGCAGCCCGCTGCCTGGCCCTGTATCTACTAATTACTTCTCTAATTGAATTTGCTCTCTGTTGCCAGGCTGTTTTTTTAAGTGGCTGTTTGTTGCCGGGCCTCATTGTGTCTTTGTGTGACAGCTAGCTGCTCGCTGCCATGCTGACGGGAACACGATGCACACTCTCTCAGTATTCATGTCTCTCCTTCTGTATCATTACCTATACCTCCCAGACCTATGTAGTGTTTCCAGGATAAATGAAGGAGGGAAATTAATTACTGAGAGCAGTGAAACAATTACATGCCCCTCCCAAACCACCGCTGCTTGCCGCCCTGCTATCATTGGTTCAAGCCTATGTAGGATTGTTGTGACTGAGAGCCTGCTGCTCTTTAACCTCCCATTCAACATGGCATGTTTTTTGGCAGGGTGATAAACAACATACAGGCTAGTTATTTAAGTGTGTTTTTAGTATTTATATTTAAAAAAGGAAAAGTTAGGCAACACAAATGCTCACATAGCTTCGATGCTTCAATGGGTGAATCTGGTTACGTCACAAGTTGGATCACTGATCTTTGTCCACATGTTTTCTACCATGATACTAAGTTTAAATGAAAGTAAAACTTTTTTCATGCATGGTCTCTGGTCCCTGTGATGGACTGGCGACCTGTCCAGGGTGTACCCCGCCTCTCGCCCGTTGGCAGCTGGGATTGGCTCCAGCCCCCCCGTGACCCCAGTCAGGAAATAAGTATTAGAAAATGGATGGATGCTTTAAAGGAGCCCTAGTTCTAAAAAGCTTTTGCCTGTAGAAAAAGCTTGGGATAACATTTCAAATATTGATTAAAAAACACAAAAACAAATTGCAAATGATTTGAATCGAATGTTGAAAGTGAGATGTGTTACTATGATTTGAAAAGTGAGGCTAATATGAAGAAGCTGGAGGAGGTTAAGCAACTAATTCAGTCAACTGGCTGCAGGTCAGGCAGATGACTGGGCATTAACAGTTCACCGTAGAGCAAGAGAGTCTCTCAGATCCACAGAAAAGCAGAAAAAAATGACAAATTAAGAAGCAATTTCAAAGTTCATCAGTGTTGGTTGCAAAAATATTGACCAAAGCATCATTCTGGAAAATCTGGAAGCATCTCTGTGTACGTGAGATATGCCTGGATGAACGCTGGTTCTTCAGACAGCACTGCGTTAAAAACAAGTGTGATCAGGTCATGTGATCAGGAATGTTTCAACAAAATTCATTGAATGCTTATTACGCTATCACACAAAGAAGTAACAGCAAATGGAAAAGTGTGTAAAAGCAAAAACAAAGTAAACAAAACATGCACCGAAATATTTCTAACATCCCAAATTTTCCAGAAATAATACATTTAGCATACCGTCAACTCTTGACTCGCTGTAGCAGCAATGCTGAGATTAATGGTGTGTTTCAGTGTTGGGTATATTCTATTTATTTACGCAGAAAGCTCCTGCAGAGGAGGTTGATGAAATAATATTGAAAAATTCTCAAATATCAAACATTTAACTTCCATCGCCTTGATGTTTCCTTCAGCATGCATCTATGTGACGAGGTTTTTACAGGAATACCACGATTTCTACTTCATCAAACCTTTTCACCAGATGTGAGTATGAAACTGGATGGATATTTTTGGTCCTGTAAATTTCGGGGTATCTGTGTCATTTTTCCCCTTGGTACTCACACACTTCTATAGTTATTTATCAGACGATTTTCTCCAAAGCGACTTACATCTGAGAGTGAGAACACAATCAAGAATTCATACAGAATGAGACGTCATAATTAAGTGCTGATCGGAGTGCTATGAGTTTAGTTGGACACAGGTACCATGTAGTGCTAGAGACATTGTATGTTTTCCTATAATTCCCCTCCCTACAATACGTTTGATTACAAGAACACAGTTTCATCACACAATGTCGTCTTGCGCGTAAATGTAGGTTGCTGACTTGAGCCAAAGACCTGAAGTAATCTTTCGAACCCATGCTGATGAGTAGAAGAGTCAAGCTAAGTGCAGAAATGCTCCTTTAACAGCTGAGTCTTGAGTTTTGACATAGATAAGGACTCTGCAGATTGGAGTTTGGTGGATTGTTTCACCACTGAAGGAAAATTTGTAGTTGGTGGTAGCACATCTGTCTGGCATCTATCACAGGCAGATTTTAAGTGTGAAAGCAGACAGGAGCTATTTTGCTTATTGTTTTTTAACCAGAGGAAGAGCTTTGAATTGGATGTGTGCTGCAGCTGGAAGCCAGTGAAGTGCGATTAGCAGCAGAGTGACATGAGATCTTTTGGACTGGTTGATGAACCAGATGTGCTGCTAAATGCATCGAATCATCTTCAGAGGTTTAATGCAGCATGCAGGCTGGCCTGCCAGTAAGGAATCGCAATAGTCAATGTGTGAAATGACCGGAGCCTGAACAAAGAGCTGGAAAATGTGCTAAAAATCATCGTTTGCTGGATTTCCTAAATATCTGGAGAGAAATAAGGATGAAAAAAAGTGTGTGAGTTACATGATGGACTATTAGATTTGTTTCATGGTACTTTTAACCCCAGATCATGACATCGTAAAACACTTTGTAGACAAACAAACCTGTTGTATCCTTTCTGGTGACCCATATGCACGGCGTTTCAGTGATTTTTTTAGCATGCTGAAATCAAACTGGGACCTTGTGGCCACTGTTGGAGACACAGATATGGGAAAGGAAATATAACAGTTTTAATGATCTAAGGTGTTTTTCTGTGAATCTTTTTTCTTTTTTGAACAGTTTGTTTTTCATGTAATTCTGATTATTGCGTATACTTTTCCTAAATGGGTTGCATGAAGAAGTAAGTCATGTAAACAATGTGAGATTTTATAAATGAGACTAAATTTATTTTTAAGATAACGTATATATTTTATACATTTTTTAAAAGACAGAAAGGTGGCGTAAAATCCTGTTAAAGATATTTTTTTTATTTTTAGTTAATATGTTACTTTGAGAGAAGTATGTTTGAGCACATACAGTCTTTAGGCATCGTAGATTCGTAACAGTGTCAGCATTTCATTATGGTCATGTCTGTTTTCTTTCACCATCAAAATGCTCAGAATAGCCAAAAAAAAGGCTCGTGGAAGATGTGATGGTAACATTACTGGTACCATTACTGAACCATCTCAATCAATCTCTGCTTTGGCCTCTGTACCAACTCTCAGCATATTTTCCTTTATCCATCACTCTATTATCCCTCTCTCTCTCTCTCTCTCCTCAGCAGGCCACAGCCTTCAACTGGTCTTTATCAAAACTTACTCCTCCTGCCTCTCTTGATATTGATCCTTTCTCTCCATCTTCATCCATCCATCTCTTTCTCACTTCTCTCCCTCTATTGATCCCAACCCCACTCCCTCTCTCCACTTGCTGCTATCTGGCTCTCTTTTTGTCTTCTTATCGAGGCTTCAGGGTTTATTCTGACTGCTGTTATTGACAGGCCTCTCGCTCCAGGGCCAACTAATGCATTCCTAATCCCACCTTTGTTAGTCTGGAATGCTGTCTCTTTCACATACATCCTCTCCCACACACACATGCACATTCATACTCAAGTTTTGCTATTGCACAAGTGTGCGTACAGCAAAAAAGAAAGAAAGGTGGCCACAAGGATGTTGATCCCAGCTTTCTATTTGCTGGAAAATCCATCTATCAATCAAAAACGGCCTGCTGCCTGTCTGTTTTTGTATGTGTGTGTGTGCACATACAAGCATGCACGCTGGTCTTGAGTGACAGGCCGAATCGTGGCTGAAGACGTTTGATAAGCTTGTATTGTCGGTCTCCCTCCCCACCTCCTTCCACACCTCCACCTCGATAAGAAATACATTCGACAAGAGCTGATAACGGTGTCAGGAGCAGCAAAGCCCCACTCTAAAGAGACACACAAACACACACACACACACACACACCACGCCACGAGAGAGGTGTCTTTCTCCAAACACCTTGGCTGTAAATGATACTCTCAACAAACAGCAACAACAACACCACTAAAAAAAAGATCCAGATATCACTTATGTGTGTGGGGCAGGGTGTGTTTGTGGGGAGAACGATGTGCGATATGGCTGGAGTATATGCTAGGCTTATTGAATAAGGTCTTAGTGATAGCACCATAATGTGTAGATGTTTGTGTGAGTGTGTGTTGTGAACAGCAGAGAAAGAATACAGTAATAGGCTTAGAGCGGCTGAAGCAGAGTGTCAGATTTAACAAAAAACACAATGTTCTCAAAGACTGACTGACAGCTGTCTGTGTGTTCATGAAGCACACAAACAGATGTCTGTGTGTGCATGAAGCACACAAACAGCTGTGTGTGCATGAATGTTGTGTATGATTCATTGTGCAACAGGCCTTGCAGATGTAAGTCTAAGTTGGCCATGTGCACGTTCGTCTCGATACACAAACTTTTCCTGTTTTAGCATGTTAAAAATGTCATCTCTGAACAAAAGTAGGCCATCACCAGGCAGGAACAACTGCTCCTTAATCAAAAAAATCTAATAATTACGTCTGAAACAGCCCCACCAAGTAAAGGAATGTCATCACGGAGGCCAGACACATCAACACCGAGTTTTTAAAGGTCATCTCTGTGCACAGATAAACCAACACTGTGGCAAAAATGTCACCACTCTGAGTGGAAGTATCAGCAGCAATGACAGAAATGAACTGACACAGACTGTATCTGACACTTTTTATGTCTTTGAACCTGAACTCCTGCAGAAAGTCAACAGGTTATGTACAAAGTTACTTCCATCTGCTGAAAAAAGCAATGAGACTTTTAAATTTCTGTTATTTTTAAACAGCAATGAGTGAAAAGGTATCTGGTGTTCTTTTGTAATTAAATATTCAGGTTTTATTCATGTGGACTTTCTGTAGATGACATTTCCCCCCATTTCCTAAAATAAGAACTATAAGACAGATATTGGTTATGTTTTAAACTATTAAATCATCATAAAACCATAAAAACACTTTAAAGCATAATGGTGAGGTTTACAGTTTTGTGTGTGTTATACACTAAATTGATTTAATTTGATTGACTTTTAAATTATTAAAGCAGATTATATTAAATGTGCATGCTGATTAGTGAGTGAGGAATGGGTTTTAAGAAGATTTTATTTTCTTTTTTTATAAGTTTACAACTAAATTAACAAACCAGGTGAGTTTTACAAATTGACAAGATGAGAATAATAACATTTTATATTGCATTTTTTGTGCAGTGTTAATGTTAATATGTTCATAAAATGAGTCTAATACTGTTTTTAAGCTTTCATTTAGCTATGGATATACAGTGAAAATGTTGGGTATTACATTTTATGGTATTAAGAAATTGAAATTAGGACCAAATATTACATATGTCTTACATTTTTTACATAATCTAATATCAATATGTGGAAAATTCTAAATGAGTCTTTGCAGAAACATAAAACTATATAAAAAAAGAAAAAAAATAGCTATAATTATCCAAAAAGAAAAAAAAGGTCATATACACAAAGCGGCAAAAGTCGTCCAGCACTCCAGAGAAAGAACAGTGACCTGTGAAGAGATTTCAGGAATAAGGAACAGGGCACAAAGTGGAGGGGACGATGAAGGAGATAAAGGAGGAAAGAGAGGGAAAGTGAAAAAGATAATGAAAGAGTGAAATTACCAGAGGGCAGGAGAAAAGAGGGTTATTGTGCATGTGCATTAACAGGGTGTATGATGAAGTTAGTTTTTTGTGTTGTGTGCAGTGACTAGGAGCTAAGGAGTCGAGAAGAGAGAGGGAGGAGGTGGGAAATCAATGGCAAATTACACGCGCTCGGCTGGCCCATTGTACAGTATGGCCGCTATATTCTAAAGAAGGCACTTCCAAGATGATGCAGCCAAATGGTGGATGGACTCCAAGATCATTTTTATTGATTTTGAGGAGCCATCAATAGAGGAGAGGGAGGGGAGAGAAGGAAGAGTAGGTGAGTGTATGCTTGATGAGGTTGGGATGTGTGTCACAGGACCAATACAATACCCATGGATCCCAACCTTTTGTCCCTGTCCACACATTAGCGACACACCCTGTCCCACTGCTTTTCATTTACATTAGTGCCTGAATGGCCCAATGAAGGACACAGAGAGACGGTGAGAGGGTTTTCCATTAAAGAGCTGGCCTGGTAGCAGATGCCTGCATTGTTTGGGTTCGGGAGCGCAGAAATATTTGCTATTGGAATTTGTGATGTGATCATCAGTGGAGTCGTCAAGTTTCCACATCAGAGCTAATAGAGCTAAAGCTATTATGAAGATTGAATTTTATGGCTTTCTTTGTGTAAAAGGCAGAGTCTAGTGATTTTTGAGCTACTCTGAAATTACTGATGTGTCCATCCAAAACAGACTCCAGCTGCATTGCAGACAAGACAAAACCCAACGTTATCCCAGAAGCTATTTTAGAGCATCTTTTATAGAGTTTTGGGAGTGATCAGTGTCACAATGAATTGATTTGTCATGTGCTGTTGGAGAGATGTTGGCAAATAGGACTTTAAATGCAACAAAGGAATATGTGAAATTAAAAAAGAGAAAAAAACAATAATAAATTGGCATTTCTAGCCCAATAGCTTCTAAATGTTTGGATGACTTTGGATGAGAGTAGATGGGTCCAAATTTATTCTGTATGTAATATATGTAATAAAAAGAATGTATAATAAAAAGTTAAATTAAACAGACAGTACAAAAGGCAAGTCAATAGTTTGCTAAAGCAACCAATTATGCACTTTTTCCAGTTTTTACACTCAAGTGTCAAGTGCCACTGGAGATTATTTATAGCCACTCTGTAACTTATGTAAATCTAACTTTACTTATTTGCTGTTTTTCTTCTTCATTATTGTGGTTGTCCATTTTCAGTTGACGTAAAGGATGTGAATAAATTATACTATACGTTTATTATTTACATGTCAGTATTTTTTAAAACATTTTTAAGAAAAATGTGATAGATAATATTTTGCAGACAAGAACAAGTTTAACATACCTAGCTGTCACACTGGTTTAAAAAGTGGTGTGTTTGCACAATATGTGAAAAGCCTTGTCATATGTGCACATTTGATCCTGTTAGATTCTCTGTGTCAGACGGCAACATGGCGGCACTAAATGAAGCAGATGTTAACCGTCGGAAGCCAAAACATGACAGCTTGGAGCTCTCCGGTTGACACACACACACACAGTCACTTTACACAAACGCATGATGATAATTAGTGGCACACACTTTTGGATTAACACAAACATATCAGTCAGAAGAGAGGTGTAAACACACGCTACAAAGTATGGCAACATCTGCCTTTGCCACGAGCAAAAGCAGATGTTGCCATACTTTGCTTGTTCCGCAGGGTTTGTGTCATAAACACTGGAGGAAAAATGCTCATAACTGTAGGCTGATCAAAATGAATGTACTAAACAGATTAATATGACATTTAAAGTCACAGTGAATACATTACCAGTGACATCAGCAACCAAAGCAAAGTTAGTTTGATAAATTAGAGAAGCAGATACCCTCCAATAATTCTCATTCCAGTAGCATTTTCATTTTAACACAGCTGCCAGCCTCTGTGTGAAATAATGTCATGTCTATAAAACTATATTTAGACAGAGCTAGACCCTTCTGCACAGCACTGTTAACTGGATGCAACTAAGAAAATCTTTTCTATGGAGGAAAAAAATCACAAGTTTTATTCTTCATAATAAGAGTGACTGTATAAAGGAATTTAGCTGGAATTTCTTGACGGACACCCACACTTTCTTAGAGGAAATCTTTTACTAAAGAGACGATTCTGACTTTTTTTTGTGTAAAATTTTACAGTTGCTGGTTAAATCATGTTCCTTTTCATCAGGCAATTTAATTTCCATGAAAACATCCAGTAAATTAATAACACAAATGTACAGGAAAAAGACTGCAATGCCACACACACACACACACACATTTTATTACCAGCTGACGCACATTGAGGGAATTCAGAGGCCTGAATTTATGAGTGTGTGTGCACAGTGTGTGCAGTTGGTGCAAACACAGAGAACATAATTTCACAGTGCAAACAGGAATCTCTCTCAGGGTGGTTTGTGCCCATCGTTACTAAATGCATCATTGCATTAGTACTTAAATCTAAATAAGATTGATCTAAATTGAATAAGTCCTCCAACTGAAATAATAATGTAAATAATTTATTCAATCATAAATATGATTGTTGGAAGCATTCTACAAAGTGGCAAGCTCTACAGGTGACAGGATATATGTATATATATATATATATAGAGAGAGAGAGAGAAACAACTTTAAAAGAAACCAGAATTTTTGGAAATAACGTCCACATCAACTCTCGTGTGCTGTTACATTAATAGATGCCACATGTACACCATCGGAGGTCACATGTTCAACATAACTTTAGGTTCCTTCAGTCTGCATGAAGGTCACTTCCTATAAATTTAACATTTATAATCAGTTGATTTTGTTTATGACTCAGAGAAGATGTTTATAAGGTGAATGCTCTTTTTCAGTCCCTGCCGTGTTGCACTACCATTTCTACAGTTATAGTTTTTATACTTAGTTTTTATTACAGTTATATATTTTTAGTAAGCTCTACAAATGTAATTACATATAAAACTTCTTCCCAATCTCTTCTAATTGTCGCTCAAGTGAGAAATTACTTGTATAAAACTTTATTTTGTAGCTATAAAATCCTTCTTAGAGGAAATCTTTTCATAAATGTTCAACACTGTCTACACTGCCTGTCACACACTCATGCCTGCTTGCATGTTTGCACACACACACACACACACACACACAAGACTGAAAAAGACAAACAGTCTTGATTTATTTTCCCGTGGACCTCAATACATTCTGCGTCTTTTAAGAGCTGGTTGTGAAATTCAACAGACTCTGTTTAAATAGGATGGAGACATGAGTGTGTGTGTGTGTTCTGGGAGTGTAAGTCACGATTTGCCTTTACCACAATGTTTGAGGCTTTCCTGAAACACACACACACATTATCAGTGAGGTGCTAAATTTCTCAGCCTTTAGATAAACAGCGAACATTTATGACTTTTTGACTTTGCAGCTTGTTGACTCTGTGATTCTGACACAGCGAGTCTTTGCAGTGGGAGACACTGCAGCATGAAGAAAGTGTCCATGTGACTGAACACACATGTGACCTGGTGTTAGAGAAAAGCAAAGATTCTTGTTCAAGCAGCAACTTGATGTGTGTTGGCATTTTTGTATCTTGCTGAAATGGACTGAGCGGTTTAAGTTAGTTGTTTTATTTCTTTTTACAATCCAGTTTTTTTTCTTTTATTTCATCTATAAATTCCTTTATCAATTGATTTATGTATTTATCTTTGTCTGTGTACCTGAAGCATACCTAAACATTTTATTAAGCACATTAAAGTTCTCTGTTGTTCTCATGATGGTCTAATACCTGCTACTATTCATTTAATTCAATTCTGGTAGTTTAAATGTAGTTGCATCTTTTTTACCATTCACTAAAAAGAAAAAGGTTTCAGACTCGAGCTTATGTCCCACAATAAATATCACAGTTATGTGGCAGTAAATGCATGCTGCTATATACCAGGGGTCCGTTTCACAAAGGTGGTTCAACAAACTCTGAGTTTGAGAGTTAACTCCGAGTTGATAAATCCTGAGATGAGAAACTCAGAGTTTTCCGTTTCACAAAAGCCGTTCTGAGTTGGTTTAATTAACACCAAGATAGTCAACCCCGAGTTAACCATGTGCGCCAAGACTTTAAAAAGCCATCATCAATGGAACCCAGAAACAACGAGT
>JBAMHV010000015.1:4094046-4112012 GCA_037177535.1 Pseudomugil gertrudae
GTTTACTTGAACCCGCTTCCTGAAACCGAAAACCCTGAGTTGGCCTCATTTCAGGCTTAACTAACTCAGAGTTTTCAATAAACCTGCTTTGTGAAACGGACCCCAGCTCGCAGATTAGCAGCAACAGAGATGTATGTTATCAACGAATGTGGCATAATTCCCTTTAATAATGTTTTCCTGTATAAATTAAATTTAATTATTACAGATTATATTTATTGTTTTTCTGTGCAAACAAGAATTGAAATAAATTGTAACTTATTTGGATTTTTGACTCACAGGAAATGCGATCAGATTGAAGGATCAATGCTTTTTTCATTATTTATTTCCTAAAAACATAAACAAACAATATGATGCAGTTTATTTAAAGTTATTGTAATGAATTGTACATGTAATGAAATGTATTAAAAAGGGTATAAAAGAAAAGAAGTCATTATCGTTACAGTAAGATGAATCTATAATCTATATATAATCTCTCTCCCTATATATATATATATATATATGAAATCTATCTATCCATCCATCCATTTTCTTCCGCTTAACCCTACTTCTCTTAATTTGATTCGAGCTTGTGTGTACCTGATGTGCTACATGTTCCAGGCTATGTAAAGGCCAGGGGAATGTCCTGGTATGTTACCGATGAGAAGCCGTTTCCTTGGTAACCATCCAATTCCATCACATAGGTTTGATTCTGCCATGCTCATCCACAAACCTGGATAAACATCAAAACTCTCCTTTCCCTCTCTTTTTGCTAATCAGATACCAGGCTCAGTCACTTTGTCAGAACACATGCCAACATACCCTCGGTGTGGACCACTGCAATCTCTGTGTGTTTGTGCCAAGCCTAAATCTTCCTGTCTCTCCTGTTGCCCCAGTGCTTTTCTGCCACTGGTGACAATGGCTTACTCCCATCACCCACTTATTGCATGTAAAGCCTAGTTTTTAAAATGCATCCATGCAGGTTCATCAGACGAATAAAAGCGTGATTCATTGTCAGCCGCAGATACACAAATAGAGAGGCGTCAGTGATGCATTGCTGAACCAGACCCTGCACAAACAGTAACCGTAGCCCTTAACCCCGTAAGCACTACCCCCCTCCCCCCAAAAAATGTAATATAAAAAAATATGCATGTTCATGACGTCTAGGAAGATCTAGGAACATGAGGGGATTTATTACCAGTGTAAACACAAGTGCCTTGTGCATCATTGGTAGCTTGTGTAGTACCAGCTACCAACAATGATGCACAAGGACACCAGAGCCAAAATCACTTTTGGTTTTTCTCTGTAAATATTAGGGTCTAACTCAGTCTTTGAGTAGCATTTTAAAATAAACACCACTGTCCTGTTAAAGTTTTAAAATACCAAATTTGTATAATTCCTGCACATCCTGAACTTACTCCTAACTTTACTTTAAATGGTAAATGACAAACGGAGCACTTATCCAGTCATGTTGACCACTCAAAGCACTTTACTCTACATTCACCATTCACACACACACATATAACCTCGTAAGTACATCGGCTTAATCTAGAGCTACAGTGCCTTGCACTCCGGCACACAGTCAGGGGAACCCTGGAAAGGATTTCCCAACCTTCTGGCTCTTCCCTCTGAGCAAAAAGACGTGTTTTCCTGAACCTGAAAAGTTCTGTAAACACAACAAAATGTATGTATGTGATTATCCATCCATCCATTTTCTTCCACTTGTTCCCAGAGCGGGGTCGCAGGGGGGCTGGAGCCTATCCCAGCTGTCAACGGGCGAGAGGCGGGGTACACCCTGGACAGGTCGCCAGTCCATCCAGGGATGTATGTGATTAAACTACACAAATTTAATTTTATATGTGAAGAAAATGTCCACTTTTCAAAAATTCTTCACTACACTGGTGTGTTTCAGCTCATTTCCACACAAATCATTAGTTGTTTTAACTGGATCCACAGTGAAAGCTTCACTTACGCTTTTAGTTTAAGGTCAAGTTAAAGGTCAATGCCTTGGATTAAGTGTAACCATGATAAATGAAACATTCATAATAATCAGTCAGTATCCTAACTTGTAAAGGAAAACAAGTGTGTATGTGGTGTGTACGTTTCTGTGTGTGTGAAGGTATCATCCCAGTTCGGTAGCAGCTAGCTAGCAGCTAAATGACTCTCCACACTTCATTAACGGCGATGAGGTGAGTTGCTCATCTCTTCATTGTTAGCTAGCGCTAAGCTGCAGTAATCCCAAACAAAGGGCCAGGGCCTCGCAGCAGCCAGCGTGGATTAGACCGCTTTCTAGAAACATCCGAGAGAGATTCATTCTCATTCAAATTGGCCTGTAAACAAAACAGCAGTGGCTGGAAGAGAGATGAGTGTATGATGGAGTGAGTCTAGAATATCCCATATGTGTACATGTGTAGTATGGCGGTGTGATTATGCACATTACGGGATCTGTGTTTTAACACTGAGCAAAACCAAAGCATGTGTGTGACGGAGGCATAGAGATGAATAGTTTCACCCAAATGATGAAAGAACATGTGTTCTCAGTTGTCACTGCTGGTATGAATGCACCTTACAATGACTTTTTTTGTTTATTTGTGCATGTGAGACTTATACTGCTCTTCAAAGCTATGAGAGACAATGAATTTTCAGGTCTGGGACCAATTTCCCAGAACAGAATGCAAAGTACGAGTCCCTTGTAGTCCTGACCGATGCATAAGAAACATCATGACACATTGATTCGTTATTTAAAGATGTTTTCAGTAACTTCTGATGAGGGGGTTACCATTGTTTCTTGGCCTTCCCTTTTCACTACAATTATCTGATCTTTACACTTGGTAAGTTTAATATGAGGCCAAAAAAAGGCTGTTTACAAAGTTTAGATGGTAAACTGTAAATTGAAACTATAAAAATAAAGAAACTTAAAATTTTTATGTTGAAAGTTAATTTCAGCTAACTCCTTGGCTTGATGTCGTGCAGGTTTTAGAAGCTTCAATGCAACATGCATGATGTTTGGTGCAACATGCATGATGTTTGGTGCAACATGCATGATGTTTGGTGCAACACGCATGATGTTTGGTGCAACACGCATGATGTTTGGTGCAACGCGCATGATGTTTGGTGCAACACGCATGATGTTCAGTGCAACACGCATGATGTTTGGTGCAACGTGCATGATTTTAAACGTTCAGCGGCTTCATATCAATCTCAGGTTTATATGCTTTAGTTGAGGTGATTTTTAGCCATGGTAAGAAGACTTGATACACATTTACAGGAATGGAAACAAAAATCCGACTTACGTTTGACCAAATATTCAAAATGACTCACCAGTGATTTCTGGCAAATCAAGACGGTAAACAATAAACTCACACGATTTACCAGAATCTCAGGAAATATGATGCACTTCAGATGTTTTCAGAGATTAAGGTAAATCCCAGATTATCACTTTAGTATTTATTGTTGCTTTATTACACCTTGTTTTGTTTCTGATTAGAACAAGCACTGATAACATAGACTATGACTATAAAATAGAATACAGTATAACTGTAATATTTGTTTTTTAAATAAAATGTCACTTAAGAAAGAATTACCTGGTGTGACAGGAAAAGGAAAAACCATACTGGTGTAATGGTGGAGCTTATGTGCTGTTCCTGTTCATCACTTGACTTTATAATATACTCATTTTAAACTTTAGTTTTGTTTTCAGGGGCTCTTCGTTTCAATCTACCTCCTTCAAATACTTTTTATAATAAGTTTAAAGCACTTTGACACCTTCTAATAGATAATGAATCCATCTTGTATCCTCTGAGGGTTCAGTAAAAGTGGATTTGATGTTGACCATTGTCTTATCGCTTGCTCTGTCCCTTTCTTTCTTTTCCACACCTCCTTTCATAATACCTCCTTGCATTTCTTTGCTGAATCAGTCATGGTACATGTCCAAAACCAACTGTGTTGATATCCAGTTTTAGGACACCTGATTTGGTTCTACAAAACAAAACATTTAGCTCACATTGATGCTCTGGGCTGAAACATAAAGTAAAGTGCAGGTTTTTTGCCTTGGTATGTTGCAGGGTATTAACAGCCGTGGGAATGTGCACAATGACTGTTTCTGACTAGTTTTGATGACACACTGAGGTTTAAAGCCAAAATGTCATGTAGTATTGCTTTACAGTAACGTTGTGGTTTGGAAACAAAACAGGTCAAGTTGTAGGTCACAAGTCAATTTGCAAGAAAAAAACATGGAAACACTCATTTTTATGGTCTGTTTGAAAGTTGTGCTGGGTGACCATCAGCAACAACACTATGTCATTATGTAGTGCTACTGAATCATTGCAGCTACGTGTCAGTAATTCATCCAGCTCTCCCTACAATGAGTCACTGTAATCATTTAATCATAAACTCATTATAATATTACATCATTTTGAGCAAATGCATGGGGCAATTTAAAACAGATGGTGTGGTGTAATCTATCATTGTTATTTATGCATTATCGCTGCTATTTGTACATATTTTTAAATGGAGTAAAATCCAATCAACTCATTAAGAAGAAGCATCTTTTCAATGGGCATGCATAAGTGCAGGATAATTCACAAAATCGTCTACAATCAATGGCATGTGACTGCTGCAGGAGAACAAGATGGCTGAAGTGAAAACTGAAAGTAAGATGTGTAGAGTGGTACTGAAAAAAGTATGATAATAAGGATTCACCACTTAAGCTAATCACTGATGCATTTTACAGACAAATTAAGTTAAAAACAATCTTCACAGCAAATATTCTGATGCTTGTTTTAGTGTTGCTACCAGTCATTCCGACGCAGAGCAAGAAGTACTGAATGTTTTCTGACGTGAATGTTTCACAAGTCCACATCTCAGGTTTTAAATATAAATGTTCATATTGTGTTTAAGCTTTTACATTTCTAGCCTGCAGTTTGCTGCACGGTGGTTCACTTCAGTTGGATGTACTGGTGGTCAAGATCTCTGGAAGCTCAGTTGATTAAACAAAAATTCTACTTCTAATAAAACTGATCTTCTAATCCCGTGGTTGTGTTGTGCTTAGTGTCCCTGTATAATGTGTGTATGTGTGTGTTAAAGTCACAAGTGACAATGTGTCCTGTCATCTGGAGCTTCCTCTCATGTGACAGACAGCTGTAAATCAGATTCAGATGCTCCCATTTTCTGGTCTTTTCAGCCGTACTGTCACAGCCTCTGCTGTACTTTTTAACTGTCACTCAAATAACCAGAGTCATCCTTTGAAACAGCCGGTTAATCTGACTTGATCACTAATAACCATCAATCAGTGATGTAGTGGAATTCATTTCAAAGCCAGCTTCTTCATCTGTCTGATCTCTGCATCTAATGTTTTCATGGGATTTATTTTGTCTTTACTCCAGCAGATAATTGGGCAGATTATCTATCAGTCATATTTTCTGATGCACATCAGTTTTATAAATATCAAAGTTCTTATTATGGTTGATCAGTTTGCTGATGGAGGAATGATGCTAAATATTTAAATCATAATTATAGGAGGAATCCAGTAGATATGTTACTGATACGATAATCAGAATTGCCATCAGGTCAGATCAATGTCATTCTGGGGTGTTGTGATTTTTTTTAGTTTAACAGAGGTTAAGAAATCCTGACTTGATCACTAGTCATCATCAGTCAGTAATGGTTTGATTATCATTAAATTATGCAAGTAAGCAATCACGTACATGTAATAAAGACTTTATCAAAATAGTGCTTAATCAGCCTAAATGACATTTAAATCAGTATCAAGATAATCTAAGTCTGTAGTAATGAGAGCAGTCACTTATCCAGCCTGCCGTCATGTTTAATCTTCATTTAACCCGGAGCTCCAAATGTTTGGATGTTTCTCTGCAGCGTGACATTTAACTCAATCTAAGTGGTGTGTAATGATCTCTGCATTCAGAAAACATCTTCTTGTTTGCTCACAGTGGTGTATGTGTGTGTGTGTGTGTGTGTGTGCCACTGTCATGCCAGTTTACTCATTACATTTTCATGTGAGTGATGCTTTGGGTGTACCATCTACATCCAAAATCACTGCATTATTATAAGTTGCCCCAGATATGAAGAATAGCTTTTGGGAACATTTTGGATATTGACACTAAGAAAGAGGACAGAAAGGATGACATATACAGGATCTGGACCCGTCCATGAGGACTAAGCCTTTCATATACAACCCCAATTGAGCATAAAAATATAATATAGAGATGAATAACAATGCCAGGGCAGGTGATTTGCTGAAACTAGGAGAGGAGTTGCACAGCATGAGCATGGTTGCACCACAAAAATAAGGGTGCTGATTGGCTTATCATTGATTCTTCAAACCTCAAACTGATTGTTTTGCCTTTATTACATCTTTTTTCATATCACTACGTCAGATTAGTTGTACAAAATTGAGTGTAGAAATATGGACCCAGTTTATTATTTAAGGAAACTTCTAGTAATTACCTAAATTATTTTTAAAAAATTGCACATATAAACATAAATACATAAAACCTATGTAGTTAAGTATTTATTTAATGGTATTATAATAGAAAAGCCACCAAGGGAGCTCTCTCGATGCAGAGGTTGCATAATGTCTAAATGTTGAGTTGAAAAAAGTAGCAAACATTAAAAACTGTCTGTGCTGTTCTGTTTAGACTGTCTTGCATCCTTAATTAATTTAAAACCACTATAGTGTGACATTCAGCAAATATGGGACAGCTGTGTTTGTATATCCTCCTGCTGCGTCCTGAATAAGCAGACGGCTGCAGGACTGACCGACCACCTTCGCTCCGGTGCTGGTCAGCACTTTGGTATCTTCAAAGCTTTAATCCTCAACTGTCCGGCTTCTCAAAGTGCGACCATGTCCGTAATGTGGCAGATAAATTTAAAAATGCTGTTTACATATGGAAATTTATGTCTACACTAGCATTTTATAATCTTTTTCAATGGCCATTTGTTCACAGTGAAATTTGAAAGCAGTATCGAGGCTGTGTTCATCGTGTGGTGGAATGGGACAGAGAGGCAGAGAAAACATTTACTTTCACACACCATGACCCCACAGAGCTAAGATGATATATTTTACTTATGTAAAAAGACTGCAAGAAGAAACAAAGTTTTCTGACATGTGTATTTTTTCATTCTTGTTCAAAAAGAGTTTCCATATGTTTCTACTTGTTCTCCTCTTTTAGCTATTAGCATTTAGCTTTCAGGTTCAATATTTACTAATATCTAACTAATGTGTCATCAAACCTGAAATTTAACCAGAATTGGAATTTCTTTTGCATTACGTTTGTTCTTTAAAGCCATTAATAAACCAATCAAATATAACCAAGGATGTACGTTTACCTCTCTGTGTCTCCATAAACAGTGTAAACAGTCTCTTCTTTCCAGATGAGATTAAAGAAATACATGATGAAAATAAATTAAAGGACAATATGAATTAGATGACAGTCAGAAAATGTTAAAAAAAAAAAGTCTTATTACACTGGATCTTTTTAGGTAATGTTGGGAACCTTGGCTGAACCCAAAAACAGCTCCTCAGCGATGACACTATCTCTGGATGAGCATATCAGAGCTAATGAATGGGCATTTGTCTGTGTGTGGTAATGCTTTTGCGTGCAGCATGATTGACAGTTGGCTTGCTGCATCTCCTTGAGCCAGGGCCCCCCTTTTCACTGAATATTGTGTCAATGTGTCTGCATCACACACAATCACTCACACACATACAATGCTACAGACACACAAAAGGGAGAAAAGCCCTCTGTGGTTCTCCCGTCAGGCTGGGCTGCAAAAAAACCCCCAAAAAAACAGACATGTCCGCTCTCATGCATATGGAAACCGTAGCATGTATGTCTAATATGCATGTGTGTGTATGTATTGAACAGCATATGTCTGCGTGTGTGTGTGTGTGTGGACATTTGCTGTGTGAATGTGTATCAATAGATAGCTTCAGCATAGAAGGCATTAGCATTCAGAGAAGATGTCGGCCTTTCTGAAGTCTGTTTTGGTGCCAAAGGACTTTCTCTTCATTGCTCTCCAGTTTTTCAAACATGCTATCATTCAGTAATTAAACCACTCCGGCTCTCTAATATGAGCGGTTTGATATGGGTTAAAACGTATGGCACAAACATCAGATAAAGCAAAGAGACATATTTTGCAACCACTAAGCCTGTTCACACAGAGAGCACTGATCCTCACTCCCTGCCTCTGTCATGTGCTTCTTCGATTGCATCTTCCTCTGCTGCATTTTTTTATCCGTTTCATCGAGAATATCCGTTTAGTCTTTTCTAAGCAACTCTTTTTTTCCCCCTGGGTGATTCGGGATATATCTTTCTTGCCTTGTGTGAACTTTCCAAACCAGGATTTGTTTTTTTACATTTAATTTTGCCTTTATAAAAAAACAAGAAATTCTAGACATGTTAAAAAGACACTTGCATTAAAACTGTGTGAGTAAAATATATATTATACCAAAACAAATCCTCAATTGTACAACAATTTCAATCCTCCAATTTTAATACGTCTGGAGAGGAACCAGTTGATGTGAAAAGATCTGGGCCACTGATTTCAGACTTTAAACAGATTTCAGGAAATAATGAGTTTAAATTCAGATTTTGTTACTTTATTATAAATGAAAAAAAATCTTTTTATTTACCTACACTTGCATTTTTTTCTAAAATAAACAATTTAGTCAACAGTCCTGATAAATATCTGTACACTACACCTACAAGGGAAAGGCTGAAAAGATATAAGGCCTTATTGTTAAACCACTGGATATCTGTTGATAAGTTGATGCAGAGGGATAATACTTCTGTGTGTCAGACCACTTCAAAATGCTCGCTTCATCCTTTTCTATCCTCCGTTATTCCTGCCTTTATCCCCTTCTCTCCCTTCCATCCATCCTGCTATTCAGCTCTCTGATCCTTTCCCCTCATCACTTCATCTAGTGCCCCTATCTCCTCCTGTTGCCCTCCACCCTCCATCCCTGTGATAGACAGGGTGTCCTCACCTTGTAACGATCACTGACATCCAATATGTTTGGCTTGGGATCATCCCCTGTGTGTCCATTGTGCCTCTGTTAAATGCTTTATTGATTAGCCATGAGTTAATTACAAATTACATCAACCATGGGCAGACTAAGGTGGCTTGGACATGGAGGATGCAGGATCCATCCTAGACCAACTGATACATGTTGACAACACACACTGTGCATCTCAACCTTGCAGAGCTCCTAATATTCTCCATTGACATCCCTACATTTACAATATTCCACAATGGCTTATCAGTGCTATAAGTGGATGCAATATATTGTACAGAGAAGGGTAGACTTATGGAACAGGAAGCTTCTGCAAGAGTCCCCATCAGTGCACAGTGAATACTTAATTTCATGGAGCACAACTTGACTCATCCTATGCAAAATTCTGAGTGTGCTAAATCCACAGCAGACCTTTGCAGGCTAATGTATTCTGGATTTAAGCTCCATTAAAATCCATAACATGCCTGCACCTGACCTGCTCTCCTTCAGCCCTCTTAAAAAAATCTGAACTGACTTTTGCACAAAGTTGAATAATAATAATAATAATAAATAATAATAATAATAATCAGCAGCTTTGCAACTAGCAGGCACTTTTTCTAACATTTTCCCTTTTCATCCCGTGTCAGTTTCTCTTTGACATTGCCGTGTACTTTGCAAAAAAGAAAAAAGGAGCGAAAAAAAATCTTTATCAAATCCCCATTCTGAGGCTTTCAATAAGGCAGGCCATTACCTCACTGGCGCTTTTGTTCGGCCTATACAAGAGAGAACAAAATGGTTATTCAGGAGGACGCTTTAGATTTTTATTGTGGGCTCGCTATTCACAAAGAGCACCGTTATTGTATTAAAAAGAACCATCTGTGGCAGAAACAATGGCTTCAAATTATCTGTGAATACCCAGTGAACAAAATATAAAGCTTTTTCCTGCTCATTATGTGGGCTAAGCTAGGGGGTGGAAGATAGGAGAGGCATAGACTTTGCTATAACTGACTTTTGTTGTTCTTGCTTGCATTCTTCTCCTTTTTAAATCGGCCCCCTTTTCACATTGTGTGTCGCCATAAACGGCTTTTCTTGTTGCAGGGCTCGCGCAGAGAAGACAGCGGAGCTTCAGACAGAGAGCGGGGCTGCGCAGAGGCTGTACGCCGAGCACCGCGCACCGGCTGGCGGGGCGGAAACCGCGCGGATTACCGGGGCTATGGAGGGTTTCCACACGCGGCGCGCGCGCTGGATGAGACGGAGACCGGAGCTCTGCACCCCGGAACGACTGAGGCTGCTTCAGAGGACGATATGAAGGAGGTTGACCGAAATGGCATCTTGTTTAATTTCTGCCAATCAAGAAGAGAGGAGGACTACTCCCAAACTGGCAGTAAGTTGTGGAGAGCGGTGGAGAGGAGAATCCCAGTGTGTGTGTGTGTGTGTGTGTGTGTGTGTGTGTGTGTCGATGTATATGCCTGTGTGTGTTGGAGTCGGCGTGTGTGTGCTTGTGTGTGTATATGAAACAAGCAGTGTTGTGGAATGACACCGCATTGCATCAAGAGCTTTGCTGACAGTCCGGGTCGCAGCTCGTTTCCTTCGTCCTCTTAAAAAAACAGGAATATTTTATTAGGAGTGAAAAATAAAGCAGATTTTCAGTTTTCTTTCTTTAGAAACTTTGATACTTTTTATTCATTCTGCTTTTAGTATAATTTAGGATTTACTAATCAGTTCTTTCGCTGTTTTGCGCCATTATTTTTCTCCATTTTATTTGATATATTTGTACATTTATTTTTTTCCTATTTTAAATTTTTATTTTCCTAAATGATATATTTTTGTGATTAGGTAAATCACGGCCATTTAACAAAGTAGTTTATTAATATTTAAATCCTAGTAAGGGTAACTATTTTTGTAAAAGGAATTAAATATAACTAGTTAATATTCATTATAATTAATTATGGCTGCAGCATTTTACCTGAAGGTTGATTCTTATAATAAAAATAAAACAATTTTACTCCTTTATTGGTCCACAGCGGGAAAGCTTTAGTCCCAATTTTCTGCATTAATCCATAAAGACTAACTTATTCATATGATAAAGCCTATTTATGCATCTTCAACCCGTGTTACGGCCCCTGGTGGCAGGAAATACAAGTTTATTATGCTTCAAATTAAATATAAATCTTTCTGTTGATATTTTTATTTTTTCTATTCAATATGAACATAAAAGTCTCTTTTCAATTTTGGCGCATGTAAATGTAAATGTGTGCTACGGGTGCACAGACTTTACCAAAAGTCACTGAAACAAACTCAAAATTATTTAGATTGATCCGATGAATCAGTAGAGAAGTCAAAACAGTTTGTTTTTAATTGATAACATTTTCCCCAAGCATGTGTTGCATAGATCTTATCACCCAAATTTGTGCAGCTACACACCGGTATTGTGGTATCACAGCACGCCGCTCGTTGTTCTGCAGGATCCGTCCCAACCTGGTGTTGCGGGGGGGCTTACAAGTGGTCCGAGGGAACCGCCCAACTAGTTTCTCCTGGTTTTTTTTGTCAAACAACGGCTTTAATTAAGGATGATTGTGGATGCAGGGCCATTCCCAGCTGGCTGGGGCCTGCTTTCAGAGAGATGCAGGGCCCCGCTGTTCCTTTATTATCATAAGCAGATTAGAGGTAGTGGGGAACACACTCAGATGCAGATAGCAGCGGAGCGGCCCATTTCAACCTTGCATTATAATGGACCGAGCTGCATGTGTCGCCTCTCGCAGCCTATTAAGCACAAGATGAATCTTATGTAAGGTTGCCGGGGCCGGCATAATGAGAGCACGGGGGCTCCGCTCCTCCATTTATTATCAAATGACTGAAACAAAATAATAAGGCTTCATCTATTCACTTTCAATTATGATTTAATCTAGAGACACGGATTTAAATTAAATTATTTCAGGTGTGTGTACTTGATCTATCTTTAATTATTAGGATTGTCTGAAGTTGCAGCACCAGACAAGCTATATATGTGTAAGGAAGCTAGAATTCACTGTTGTTGTGAGATAAATATGATTTTGAATGAGTTTTGCCTTTGCTAATGTCTTGAAATGAACTTGTAAAAGCAGCGATTTTCTCTCTGCTTCAGGAAAACTCTTTTAGATGTGCGTGTAGTTCTCGTTCTGGCCAGTAGGCGGCAGTAGTGTCACGCAGCACTGCACTTGGAGCGGCGAGGAGCGAGGTTTAGGATAAAAACACTAAACAAGTGGCATCAACACTTTGAGCATAAAAAAAAACTTTACTCGTTGTACCCATTAAAGCCATATGAGCGAATGATTTATCTTCAGAGTGTGACGGTTTCATTTCTTAATAATCTCATTCCGGTCGGTTTGATCCAGAGTTAAAGTGAAACAGGTGGAGGCGGCTTTTCATTCACACTAATTGGCTGACACGCTTGTTGGGGGCTTATATGAATGAGCTGCGTCTTTTGTGGAAACACACTTTATCTTAAAATATTCCTCACCTTTATTTCTCCTCCTCCCGTGTGTCCCCCTGTCTCACCCCCCCCCCCCCCACTACAAAGCCCTAACAACAACAGCAGCACTGGCACTGGAAGTGGGATGGAGTTGGGTCTTTGTCCGGACAGATGTAGCGACAACATCCCAAACAAAAACCGCTTATTTGTGCTAAGATGAGCCCGTCTGCCTTCTGTGTGTTGGCATTCAACTTCACTAAACAAAAGGACTAGGGGGAAACATCTTGGATTACCTTTCCCCTTTTCAACACTAAAAACCAGTCGTGTCCCCCCCACACTCCTCTCTCTCGCCCCCTTTCACGTTCACATTCACACGCTGCACGACCATTCAAAGTTTTGAGTTGACTAACAAAGTTTATTTAAGTGTTATTGTGTTATTGAGGGAAAGAAAGTATAGTAAGTGGGGTAATTAGTGACTTTCTGAATTTGAACAATGCTGACACGGGCCATCGGTTTTAGAAACACAATGCTGTTTCCAGTTTTAGTTACATGTAAAGGCCTACCAGAAACATCAACAGATTGCCATTTAATTAACTAACATTTAGTTTTTTTTTATTTAATTAATATTGAATTTGCACATACATTTGTTTACACTTTGTAATCAAAGAAAAAGTGACGATTTTTGCTGAGATAGAATGATTTTTGGTTTATTTCTGTTTATTAGGGAACATTTTCTCCTCACACAGGTGTAAAGTTTACATGACAGTGCTTTTAGTTTACCCAAACATGTTCTATGAGACTCCTTATAAAAATAGAAAATAAATATTTACAAACAATCCAGGAGAAAACGAGTGGAGCGCGTGGAAATAGTAAATATGTAGCCTACTTTGTATTAGCTCATATGGGCAGCCTGAGTGTGAGTGCATGCCCGTGTGTGTCGGGGCAGGGAGACCCCGCCTCTTTTATGCTAATTAAGGCCTCCCATTGGTGTGTCGGTGGAGAAGGCCTGCTCTGATTGGCCAGGTCGAAGCCATTTATTCGCTGACAGCCCCGTCACATGAATGGTTGTCTATTAACTTGTTCAAAAACTATCTGGAGTTGTCAAGGCTCAGGCGGACAGAGGCGAAAAAGTACAGTTTGTTGATGCTTTTTCGGAGAAGCGACGGAAGAAGTTTTTTGTGGACACAACATAGCAGGGACGTACTGGGGAACAGGCTCTCTGTCACACACACTCACACACAGCCTGACACGCACTCAGTGAGAGGGAGAGAGAGGGTGAGTGTGTGGAGACGCGGCTTGATGCTCGTTGTTTTTTGTTCAGAGAAAAGTTGCAGAGAAAATCGACAGGTAACTTCAGTCCTGCTCTCCTCACTGTCTGCCTCTGTGGAGTTTTCTCCTTTTTTTTTTCTTCTGCTCGGGAGCTCCAACTAAAAGCTGTTCCTGATGTATAACATGATGGAAACGGAACTGAAGCCCCCTGCTCCCCAAACCAACACCGGGGGCACGGGCAACACCAACACGTCCGGCACCGGCACCAACCAGAAAAACAGTCCGGAGCGGGTAAAGAGACCCATGAACGCGTTCATGGTGTGGTCTCGAGGCCAGAGGAGAAAGATGGCGCAAGAAAATCCTAAAATGCACAACTCAGAGATCAGCAAAAGGCTGGGCGCAGAGTGGAAACTTCTGTCGGAGAGCGAGAAGAGACCTTTCATCGACGAAGCCAAGCGACTGAGGGCCCTGCACATGAAGGAGCATCCGGATTACAAATACCGGCCCCGACGGAAAACCAAGACCCTCATGAAGAAGGACAAATACACCTTGCCCGGCGGCTTGTTGGCTCCCGGAGGAAACGGAATGGGGACTGGGGTCGGTGTTGGTGTGGGGGCCGGACTGGGAGGTGGAGTGAACCAGAGGATGGACAGCTATGCGGCGCATATGAACGGCTGGACCAACGGGGGTTACGGTATGATGCAGGACCAGCTGAGCTACCAGCACCCAGGTTTGAACGCGCACAACCCCAGCCAGATGCAGTCCATGCACCGCTACGACATGAGCGCCCTGCAGTACAACTCCATGACCAGCTCCCAGAGCTACATGAACGGCTCCCCAACATACTCCATGTCTTATTCCCAGCAAACTACGCCGGGGATGACCGCTCTGGGCTCCATGGGGCCTTCATCGGTGGTCAAGTCCGAGTCCAGCAGCTCTAGCCCACCCGTCGTCACCTCCTCGTCCCACCGGGCCGCACCGGGCTGCCAAAGTGGAGATCTGAGGGACATGATCAGCATGTACCTGCCCGGGGCGGAGGTCAGCGAGCAGAGCGCCCAGACCAGGCTACACATGTCCGGGCACTACCAGAGCACCGTGCCCGGGACGACGATCAACGGCACGCTGCCGTTAACACACATGTAAGAGACACACACAGAAAAAAACAACAACCCAGAAAGAAAGGAGAAAACGAAACAAAAATAACTTTTATATGATAAACCGTGGACTACTTAACGTTGGACTATTTTTGTACAGAAAAATTTTCGGGGTGGGATAAAGTTGTATAGAAGTCTCCAGGAAAAAAAAAAGACACACAACTTTTTTTTTTCTTTTCATTTTGTTCCAAGGAAAGTTCTAGAGGAACGGTATGAGATCCCCTCCATGGTGGATGAAGTTTTGGAAGACTAAAGTGGGAGTCGCAATCAAATGTTTTATTATCGCAATCACCTTTTTGTACAGTATTTATCAAAGAAACATTACAATCAGATGAAATTGTTTGTTAACTGGAAGAGGTTGCGTTTTTATTTTCTTTTTATATATATAAAGCAACGCCAGTTCTGCAGAAAATATTAAAAGCAGTACTGGAATGACATGGGGGCGATCAGTTATGCTCCTTAATTACTTGCAAACATTGGAATGAAAAGGGATACAGGTAATTTTTTTTTCATTTAAGGTCAATATTACTAAACATGTTTAATTTCTTTGAAAGATTACGCATTTTTTTCTGTCATACAGCTTAAAATATAGGTTGTTAATTTATATTTCCGTCTCCCACTTTTCATCTGTTAGAGGTATGAGGCTTGTGCTCTTTATTTTCTAATTGATTTGTACAAGTTCTGTATATATATTAAGTTTTTATTTCAAAAATTCATTCCCGTAGTTGTATTTTAAAAATTGTGGCCTGTATACGCAGCAGCCAAACCACTCCATGTATATATTACCGGAACTAATACCATCCTTATAACAGTTACAATTTCAGCTGAGTATATTTTTTTTCAATATGCAGTTTGAAATGAATAAATTTTGGAAATTTGGATACTTGAAATTGTATGAGTTTTAATTCGTTTCTGTCATTCATATTTTTTTTGTTTTCTTTACACAAAGAGTTGTCATCTGTGGAATTTTCCTTCCTCTTGATCTTTTTCTGTAAATTCACCTTTTTTGCAGCTTTTAGAAATTTAAAAGATTTTACTCCAGTTATTTTGACTTTTTTTTTAGATTTGATATTTTTTCAGGCGACACCCATCCACAAATCCAGTTTGTCGTGGTTAACCACGTTTTTGTTTTCTAGTGTCTGCGGATGGCCCCATCAAGCCAAAGTTTCCTAAAAAGTGGGGAGGATTTTTCCATCAAAATATCCAACATCCCCAGGTATAGCCATGTAATTTCTCCTCTTCTAATTAAACTGGTTTTCTACTGTTGAGGTCAGATTTTTAGTTTGACATGATTACTTTATATATAATTTAAACGATGTCTTACACATTGAGTCTTCTGCATGGGACACAGCTTTGTGTGACAGCTTGAGTTGTATTCTCCATTCTTATGACACCACTTAGTAGCATTTTCTAATATTTGTATTAAGCCTAACAGTTGAGTTGAACTTTTCTCTTTTTGTTTACTTGTTTTAATCTCAAATTATTTGTATAAATGTATAAATCTTCCTTTGCTTTTCTCAGAAGCGTCTAAACGAGCTTAGATGTAAACTGAGGGGGGGGGGGGGATGGGGGCTTGGCAACATCCCCGAACCTGGGAAGGCTAAAGATGTTTGGACAAGCAGCGAGAGCCTGCTGAGATATGGCTTAGATTGGGACCTGCTCTGCCAACTGCTGCAAACAATTTCTGGTGGAAGTAACACAGAACATCATACAGGCAAAAACTAGTCCCTAGTAGAGGGCATACAGCATCACCTAAGACCCAAGCCATCCTGCACACCAGCTATCCTCCTTGTCACTATCAGACAAGTGGTTCCAAGAGGGTGGTTACACATACCACACTATGTCAGATCAGTTTTTATCACTAAATCATGATCATTCTCAACTCACAGACATAGTTTTACTTTATTGAGTGTAAACCCTGATTGCACTATTTAGAGTGCACTACACTAATATTTATTGCAAAATGATAGTTTATCATTGTATATTGTGATTATCTACTAATTTGACTGAGCAGTGGTGCATATTTTTGTTTAATTGTGCAACACTTTTATTGCATGATCGTAGACACTGTAAACACTGCTTTACCCTAGATATTTTTTTGCAATATGTCTACACACAATTCTCACACTATATCACATTTAAAATAATTATTTTTTTCATATGCACATACACTTTATATCCATACATGTATATGTCCTTCCTGCCGAGAACTTTTACTAAGTGATTTGTTACATATTAGAGTTGACGTCCAGGTGTTAACATGTACACAGCATTTAAAACTGGAAAGTTGGGGGAATTCAGTCTTTTAGCAGCTAAGTTGTAATGTTACTGAGCAGGCAAAGCAGTACAAATGGCTATCTACGGGTAAACAAATGTGATTGGTCTGACAAGATTGCAGATTGTAGAGATGTAAATTTTAAAGCAAAGCCATAAAAAGAACACTTTTTGATGGTCTCTAGTGCATTATTTAATACTTCAAAATAACATCAAGTGTCCTCAGCAGTTTGTGGAATTAGCTTTGAGAATTAAGATGACTTTTGAGATCAAAGGAAAAACAAAGAAGAAACTTTAAACAAGTTATTGGTCTCTCAAGCATTAGGCACAAAATGAGCTCAGGGAAGTTGAGGAAACAGTAACTATGAGTATTTTTGCAGCATCATGGAATTTTCTTTACAGTGCATAAAGATCCTGCCACTATAGGCAATACTTAAAAGGTAATCATTCCTGAGCGATTTTGCAGTTTCATCTTCCCTCAATACAAAAAAAGGCATATGGGATACATTTTATTACCTTAGGTCCAGACAGACCTTGTGGACCCTGCAAAATATGAATAAAGTTAAAAAATGTTGTTAAGACAATCAAGTCAAATAAAAGTGCAACACATCAGACAACTTTAAATGAATTTCTTACTCTCTGTCCATCAATACCAGGAGAACCAAGAGCTCCTGGAGCTCCATCGTCCCCCTGTAAGTCAGAATAGCGACCATTTAAAATGTTAACATTGAAATAACAAAGTATCCATCCAACCATCCATCCAACCATCCATCCATCCATCCATCCATCCATCCATCCATCCATCCATCCATCCATCCATCCATCCATC
>JBAMHV010000015.1:4112112-4136766 GCA_037177535.1 Pseudomugil gertrudae
CCCCCCCCCCCCCCCCCCCCCCCCCCCCCCCCCCCCCCCCCTTTTCTCCCCCCCCCCCCAAACACACCGGACTCTTTTTTCTCATTTTTTTCCTTGTAATAACTCCACAGATTCTCTACAGTGTGACCATTTTAATTTAATGTTTAATCAAACGTCCCTGCTGTTTCACGTTAACCCCGCTTCTCATGGTTCAAGCTCTCCGTTGGCTCTCGTTGCGCGCCCCCCCCCCCCACACACACACACACACACATACATTTTAATAAAACACGGAACCGATTCCAAAAAAAAAAAATCTCCCCATGAATCTTTCTGCCAAGCAGGCTGATTTCCCCCCATTCTCATAATAATAATAATCCTTATGATGAGCTAACAGCTCTCCCTGAATGTGACTAACGGTTTTAAATCTGTGGGGAGTGTGTCTGCTTCAGTGTGTGTGTGTGCGCGCGCGCGTGTGCAGTGAGGTAGATTAGGGCCGTTGAGTTTTGCAGGCTCGGTCCCGGGGGAGCGGCAGATGAATATTTGAAGAGGCCCCCTCGGTATTTATCCATCCACTTCTCTTTCTCTCTCTCTCCCCCTCTCTCTCTCTCTTTCTCCCCCTCTCTCTCTCTCTCTCTCTCTCTCTCTCTCTCTCTCTCCTCTCTCACTCAGGCAAACCCTCAGGAGGTCAGGAGATCGTTGGTTTCCCCATCAATTATTGATCCGAGCAACCGGATAGCTTGTAATAGCCAACAACGCTTCTGATAAACAATTTGTTTCTTAAAAAGGTCGGAGAATACGCATCCCCCCCCCCTCCCATTTCATGGAAACCAGGCCCTATAGGCCCCGAGGCCCTGCGAAATTATTACATTTTTTCTGACTGGGCTTCACCTTTGATGTGATAATAATAAAAGAGAAAACCTTTTGAACCGAGTGAATCCTTCCTGATGTGCCTATTTGATTATTAAGCTTGTCATACCTGTTGCGAAGACTAGAAAGGCACAATCATAAGCTCAGTTTGATGTAAGAGGAGCTTTAAAACCCAAAACAATCCCAGAACCACAATATTTAACACTATTATTATCTTTTGTTTTTATTGGGAGATATTTGTGCCAAACTTTGCGTGTGTTTTTGTTGTTTTATAGGGACCTACTGTTTTATAGTGAAGATAAAAGCTCTTTATTTGTTTCTATCCAAACCAAAACATGCATAAACATTCACTAACAGACCGAAATATTGATCTTTATTGAGACACTCGTGCTTTCTTATCATAAGGGCGCTTTAAACTCAATTACTTTCAAACATTAAATAACGGCGCGCGCACTTTGGAGATACAGGTGATACAGGGAATCAAGTGTCTGAAATGTTCCAGCTCAGGTGTTAATGTGGGAGGAAGCCACCATGATGCTTTGCATCTAATGCAGGTAAATAAAAACATTTTCAGTATCAAACAGATTCATTGATGAAGTTTGGAGTCTAAGTTTCAGCTGGTGTTTTTCCCTGATCATCCACAATCTACCCATCCTCCCGTTCATTCATCCATACCCTCCTTCTGTTCCTCGCGTGCAGAGTCTGGCGGCCGCAGCTCGAGGATATTTAGCTGCAACAGGTGGTAAGCGCGCGCCGATTTTTTTTCTGCCCCCAGAAAAAGAAAAAAGAAAGAAAGAAAGGCTTCCAGATGTTAACCTGGCACGTGGACGTACATTTGTAACAACATGACATTGTAAATGTTTTTTCCTTTATTTTTTCATAGCAAAATACAGAGAATATGTTTATAAGTTATTCAGAATTATAAACTTCCTTCTGTTCAGGGTTCGGTTCTGTCGCTGCAGGCCATGAAGCATCCTGAAGCTTTGACAATGCGCTAACAGGCCTCTAAAGGAGGGAGAAAAATAATAACTTATAAAGAAAATGGACAGAATAAGTAAAAGAGAAGCGCGAGGACACAACTGATTGTGTGTGTGCTTTGTTTAGACCTTTCCCTAATCCTGTATTTTCTGTTTGTTGTTTAGATTAAATATATATATATATTAATTAGGTCAAATGACCCACCTACACGCACGCGCGCGCACATAGGCAAACAATACGAGCTTAGTGACCTGTAATCCCACTGCAGCCACTTTCCTTTTTTACCACGCTGTGGATGATAAGGAGGAGGCTGCGTGACGTCACGCGGAGCGGTCCACATTGGTGTGTTTTCCCCCCCCACGCTGAAGCTGCGCATGCCATTAACCCAAATATCACACACATTATTTCTGTTCTCACAAAACAACAGAGACAACGATGAATACAAGATGCTTATCAGATGCACAACGTGATTCCGGGATTTATTCCTGACCCGAATCAACGACACGAACACGGTCGCTTTAGGAGTTACACAAGTTCTCATCTCAGTGAAGTGCACGTGAAGTGCACGTGTGCGGTTCTGACAGAATGAAAAGGAAAAAATATTACACCAGAACCCTGAAGTTATTATGATTATATTATTGTTTGTTTGTTTTGTTCCGGACATCCCAGAGAAGAACAGAACTGTCGAGCTGTCGTTTGTTTCATATGCGTGCAGCTCTGTTATGTGTGTGTGTGTGTGTGTGTGTGTGAGAGAGAGTTTGAAGCGCAGAGGGACTGAATGGCAGCCAGTAGCCTGCTGATAGCGCAGGTGCAGGGAATGGAAGCGGGTGGTGTGTGTGTGTGCGCGCGCGCGTGGAATGGTCTCTCTCTCTCTCTCTCTCTTCCGAACTGACACGCGCACACATACACACTCTTGCTTCCATTCAATAGGACCACACACTGACACGAACCAGCGTGCCATCAGCCTCGCGCAGCTCGTCCCGCATTCTCAGAGGCTCAGGGCCTTATGCGCCCCCCCTCCTCCTCTCATCTCACAAACTCCTCACCTTCCTCCCTCCATCGTTCCCATTTCCTCCTCCTTCACGTTTATCATTTCTGCTCATCGATGCAGACAGCTTTATTGAGCGCCATCATTTAGAGAATGCGCAGTTTTGCGGCGAATCAAAGTTTAAGAACAAGTTGCAGTTTTCTTTAGTCGACTCGTTTTAACTGAAACTGTTGCGATGGGTGAAGGGGAGTCGTGCAAACAGGGCAAATTATTACTTTCATTTTTTTAACTGAATTTACAGAATTATTATAAGGAGAAAACAAGAAAAAAACAATTTAATTGTCATAAACTTTTACTTTTACTTGAGTGGTAATTTTCTTATCCGTGCGCGCGCGTTGTGCAGCCATCATGTCCATCAATAGATGACACAATTTCTGTCATATCTCTAAAAAGAGTTTTGCAACCTGTCGAAACTCGCATTTTATATGGTGGTTGCGTTAAAACTGCACATTTTCTGCACCTTGCTTCTCTTCCATCCCGTTTTTGACACTTTTGAAAAACTGTTATAGGCTTTGAAAAAAGTTGATCAGGTTTGATTTGTATCCTGAGATTTAATAAACTTATTGTTGAGTCTGTCTTGCTTTTAGTAGAGATTAGCATATATGCCCCGGGGGGAAGGCGAGAGGCCCGGGGTGGGGGGTGAGGTGGTGGTGGGGTTAAGAGGAGTTTTCTCTGTCTCTCCAATGAGAAGCGAGGACAAACAACAATATATGGTCTGTTGAACTGTAGTTAGGGAAATCCTTCTGCTTTATCTGAGACAGACCAATACAGTTTGGAAATGTACTTTAAAGTTGTTGGAACATGTTTATCATATGAGATATATATTCTTATATATATATATATATATATTTCTATAGTCACATTTTAGTTGCTTGCCTTAAAAGACTTGGACTGAAAGATGTTTCATTAAGATATATAAATTTCCTCAAGCCAACAAAACGTGTCAGTGTGCACATTGTCTTATGACAAATTTGAGTTAATACAGCCGTAATGATAGTAACGGCAGGCTAATTTGCCATTTTCGCCCTCACAATAATGCAAGCAGATCAGCATCTCTTTATTATTTAATGATGTCAAACGCTTGGCTGGCTGTGCTGGATGCTGAGCCTGCTGGCTGCTGTGGGGAAAGAGGACAAAGCAGCTCCAGGTCAGGACTTTCACTCAGGAGATACAATGTCTCTGAAAAAAGAGCCATCCCAACTTCCTCACACATGTATTATTATTATTATCATCATCATCATCATCTCTGGTGTTTTGGTGTACGATGGTTTGAAGCAACAGGCGACATCACATCTGTGGTTTGACAGTAAATGTGCTGCTTGTTGATCTTTTTATTTTTCTCATGTTGTTTGTACATATTGTGGCTTAGTGAAAGCAAATGTAAGCCTCGTAAGTCCATTTTACAGAATGATGAAAAGCCAACAACTTAAAAAAAAAAGATTTATTACATTTATAGGGCAGCTGTGTCTTCTCTGAACGGGGTATCACTGGGCTTCCAGGCTGACTGCAATTCATGCTCTGCGGCCTCAAGCTACTCACGGGGACCCAGAGGGGAGGGGACGTGAGCGGAGCAGAGGGAAATGTGGACTGTTGGGATGTTTGGTAGAGACACACACACAAAAGAAAGAGGCAATCACTGCTAGTGATTGGCTTTTCTTCAGTTAAACACAGCCATGCTGCAGATTTGGATCAGTTGGCTGAGGTGTCTCTCATCCAGCTACAGCTTTGAGTTTTTTTTCTTCTGACAGGTCTCAATTTCCCTCCTTGTGGGATTAATCTTCAGATAAAAAGATGTTGTTGGTTATACAACCACAAAAAGAGCCTGCGTGCGTGCATTCTCACGGTCTGATGAGAAAATTGATTTTCATTCCTTCACTGTGAAATAAAACTTTTGTTGATACAGATGAAGAATAATGAGGCACTTTTAGTGTCTTGTTTGCTGTGCAATAAACAAATAAGTGATTTAATATGAAATTATGGAGAGCTACAAATGAGGAATTGATTTCAGAATTCAGCTCCACAAAGCAGATTCATACTGGTGTGGCATCGCTAAGCTGGAGATGGCTCATCGGCACTGGGAGATTCTTTGATACAGAAGGCTGTTGAGCTGATGGGACTGGATCATCATTAACAAGCTAACAGACACAGGACCACCCCCCCTCTTCCCCTCCACCACCCCCCACCCTTCCTCTGGTCTCATTTCCCAGCATAGACACTAACCTCTTTCACTCCGTCATCAGCCTGACTCTCTCCCTCCACCAACTCCAGCATACAACAGCACAGTCCATTGTTCCCTGCCTCCCTCCTCCTGCCTGGCCCCCCGACCCAACTGTTGACCAACAACTCCAGTCGCACATTAAACTGGGAGGAGGAGGAGGGGGGGGCAGTTGGGGTTGTCCTATTTTAGAATATGACACATTAATGAATGAATGTTGAGAGGAAAAAAAAATGTAAAAAATGCGTCTTAAAGGATTAAAAAGTGTCACAGAATTTTCTCTGCATAGAAGTGCACTGTGGGAGACAAACAAGTGCATGAAAGGAACATAAAGTTACACACACACACACACACATATATATATAGATAGATAGAAAGAGAGAGAGAGAGAGAGAGAGAGAGAGAGAGAGAGAGAGAGAGATCAAACATGTCAAGGAAAGTGAAACTCTCTCCGTACTGAATTATATCATTGCAGTAGTTTGTTGCCTTTCATTTTACATGTTTGGTCACAAATACTACAACTTAAAAAGAGAACTTCAAACCCTGCATGTCTTTTCAGGCCTCAGGGATGTGAGCGAGCCCTCTGAATGAATGTCTTTCTATTCACAAATATAACTTTTTTTAAAGACATAATTTAAAACTAAATTACTTGCTAAAAATTTTTAAAACTTTTTTTTAAAGTTAAAAGTTGTAAACCCATCAGTAAAAGTACGTTTCTGCAAAATCTCTGCAACAATTGTTAATGAGCAATGATTAAAAGTGAGCTAAATAATATGGGATGTTAGTAAGGCTGAGTAAAGGTAACAGATCTAAATCATGTTGGCTTACAGTTTTTTATTTAAATGTGGTTTAAAGCAATAACTAATGTCAAAAACAACTTTCTGAAATCCAATCAGGACACAAAGCTCCTTTTATGCGAAGCATCCTAAAAATGAAAACCCCACAGGCTAAGTTAAACTCATTTTAACAACATGTACGACAGTTCAACCTGCAGTGTTTTCTTTAATTGGTGTTTTATTAGTTTATTTGACTCTATTTTTGCACATTTACAGCTTCATTCAATAAAACAACTCAAGTTTGTTTAGAGTTCACACAGTGGATAACTATAAAGCAACCAGTGCCTCCAGCAAATTAGATTAGCCAATGTTTTAGAGGAGATTACATTTCCACATGTCAGTAGTCAACGCTTGTATTGTATACATGTGTGTGTGAGAGATTCTTAAGTAGACCTACAGGACAAGGCGCTAATGTGTTTTAAGGGTAGGCTTACATTACAGCGTGTCACAGTGATAGTTTAGCTGTTCAAAGGCTGCTCTGACATCAAAATGACAGGCCTCTCTGCTTCATGCAAACACACACACACACAAACACATAGGCTGTACATGCATGTGTTATCTTCCAGACACTTGAGCTTCTCTGCGATCCACTTATTTTCTCCTTCATGCTGAAATATACACATCAGATAAAAGCATCTTTGGCAAGTGGATGGAAGATGGAAAAAAATGCCACTTTCTAAATGTTGTGGGTCCAAGTAGTACACACACACACACACACACACAAGACTCTCTCATTGTGCATAAGTCATGGAAACTCTCTTTTTGCATTCATGCATCCCTGTACATGACGTAGTAAGTCATGTGACCGGTTAAAATGGCGCGGTATGGTGTTAAAAACCAAGAAACGCAGAGTGTTACATAGAATTAGAAAAGAAAATGAGGAAAAATGGCTTCAAAAAGCCGCAGCAAGAAAACCATAAAGTAATAAAAATCTTGACAATTGTCATTAAATCCCGTCAGCTGAACAGGATTTTAGGAGAACTGTGACTAATGCGTTTAATAGAAACACCTTTAAATCGAAATTGAACTTTTCTAAACTTTACAAATATTGCTTTTATTTTGAAAAAACTATCAAGAAAACACAGCTACTAATCTGACCAACCGATGACTCAAGGAAAATGCCTGATGATGTCTGCGTTCCCAATTTTATGAATCATTTAACATAGCAACACAAAAGAGCTGTCGCACATCATTAATCCTAAAGATATTAATCATCAGGATTTCCCTTTAATGTAAAATAAATCCGTCCATCCTCCAGATTTTATTATATGACATGGATAATTTGTGAGGGATGCAGGCCTGCATGCATTTGTTTGTTTTGCCTGATTCACACTGTGTTTTTGGTTAAGCTCTTGCGTCACACGCATGGTGAAACCTCACCTGCTGATTCAATAGGTTCAAACCTTATCTCATATGTTGCTCAACATTAAATCTACAAATTTAAGCGAAGTCAAGTGGGTGGCCTCTTTCCCCATCTTAAAATGCCCGCATTGGTCTGTCTCCTGACGGCGAGCTCTTTTCTTTCATTATGTGCGAAATCTCGCTCGCATTCGATTGTGTTGACTGCAGTGCAGATTTCGATTGATTGCATCAGTCACTATCAGGCTATTCTGGAGCTGGTGACTCTGAGGTCTCAGTCTCTCCCTCTCTCTGTGTCCCTGACAGAAGCTGTTGTTGAATGGAAGAGTGGCCTCTTTCAGTGTGGGTGTCCCCTCAGGGCCAACTGGGAAAGATAATCAGACAGGACAGTTACAGACAGACAGACATGCAGGCAGATGCAGTGGACTAAAGTCGTTTCTCCCACTCTGAGGCACATTTTTGCTGTTTGTTGTTGTGAATTCACTTCAGGACAACAGGGGTCATTTATAAAATTTCTGTCTTTTTAAGAAACTTTTTCTCAAACACATCAAGGTTATCAGTCTCTTTTGTGGAGATATTGTCCATATGTCCATGTGTAATGTCTTATCTTTAAATGAACACTGATCACAGATTAGATTGAGTTGGATTAAATACTTTAAAGACTATCCATGGAATAAGACAAAGCTGATTAGTTCTACACTTAGAAGACTAAATCGATGAGTAAGTACATAAATTCATATTATCTATAAGTATAAGTTAAACGTTTTTAAGTGGGTTTGTATGTCTTGATAATATGCCATGAGCATATTTTATCCCTTGTAAAGTTTAAGGGACAGGGTGGTTTAACTGTTTAGAAACAATATCTTTGAAACTCATCTCCGAGTCCCACTTAAGTCTGAGTTTTAAAGATATGTTCTGATTAGAATAAACTATCATTGTCTGGGTTAAAGTTAAACTCTGCACAGCGTTGCTTAATGCTCACAACAACAACTGGACTCTTTTGCTCCAGAAATGTAGAGGTTGGATGTGTCTGGTTTGCAGAAATGTAACCTGCTTCTCAAGTGTATCCCAGTGACATGTCGGGCAGTTGTTTAATAATCAACACAGCATATTTGTTCTTAACACTCGATGTTTTTTTTCTCAAAAGTAAAACCATTAAATGTGTTTGTCTGCAGCTTATGAAACACAACAAAGATGTGATTTGCACACGGATGTAACAGGCTTCACCTATCACTTAAATTGTTTCAAATAATAATGAGATTTACATCCATTGAAGCATCTGGGCCGTACCTGGAAGATGAAAAAAGATCGCTTGACCTTTACTTAGTTTTTCAAAAGACTGCATGCTCATTACAACCAGCCCAATTACTGGAAGTTTCCATCACAGAGTTTCTGTGTACACCTGTATTTTCTATTTGTACGTGTGTGTGTGTGTGTAAGAGAGACTGTGTGTAAAGGAGGAGACACATGGTAAATATAGGGCAGACAGAGAGGGAGAGCGGTCTGGCCTGGGTTGGGTTGGGTTGGGCAGGTCAGTGCAGCAGCATTTGATTGTAAATAAGAGAGGAGTCAGTTCACACGCCGATCAAGTGACTGCCGGGAACAAGCGAGCCATTTGAATCAGGTGGCTATCTCCCTATCTGAGAGATCAGAGCCCTGTCACCCCCTCCACCTGCCTCCTCCCTCTGCTCTCGTCATTGTGTGTAGCACAGTATGGGACACACACACATACACACACATCAGTGAAATGACATGTTCCTCCCTGCTAGCTATAAGGGCAAGCAGAGTGGCTGGATGAGATTTCACTGTCTCATGTTAGAAATGGAAAGGAGGGGATAGGAAGAGAGGAAAGCAGAGGAAGACCCCCTAGAGGATAACGCCCTGAGATGTTTCCTGTCATTGGCTTTGGCATCAGATCAAGTTGCTGCAAAATATCAGAGAGTAATAGGTGTGTTCTTTTTTTCATTTTTCTGGGCATAAAAACAGGAAAAAAGTTGTTTTAAGACCTTATCTGTTCAACATTGTTTAAACCTTGTACGGTCAAGCTGTAGGAAATGTATTTAGAGCTCATTTATATTGTCTTCAATAGCAGCACATGTGGTCTAGTTTCACTTTGCCAGCTAATCAGCTTTTTACTATTAAATCTATTCAGTATTCAAACATAATAAATTAATGCAGCACATTCACACAGACCTGCTTTTTTTTTATTATATATACATTTTGAGATTGTAAACTAAGCTTTTTTCTCTTCTTTTTTCTATATTTTTTTAATTATTTATCTTATTTTTGTAATAAAATCTAATTTAATTAAATTGTGTCACTCTACAGTTGGCTCAGTAGATTATTTCTGACTTATTTATTGCGAGCGCTTACTTCACCAGAGGGGGGGACACTTGCTTTGAGTTGCACACATCTAACAAGAACACGTTACACTGTTAGCCTGGCTGTCACATTAAAGCCTTATGAAAAAAGGATCAGATCCTACATGAAAGGACACATACACACACATTCACACACTTACATATGTTTTTTATGCTGCATCTTGACAATGACCCCCAGGGGAGATGATGATGTGGGACAGCTGCTGCCTGTTCATATTGATTAAATGACATCCAGGATCATTTACCGATTTACCGACTGACGGAGCGCAATTGCCCCGAGGGAGGTTTCAGGCCTGTTAGTGTCGACAGCCTGTGGTTTATGTTCACAAGCGGTGAATATCATCCTCTATTCCTCCGAGAGCTCACAGAATGCACGCAAGATTCTTTAGTTAAGTTTGACTATCAGTGGTAAAACCTCTATACACGTACATACAGTACATAATTACACATACAATAGCAATGAAAGGTTAGTGCCCTATTTTCTTTCTATATTTCCTTTCTAAACAAAGGAAAACAATAATGTAAAATATTATTTTCCTTTAAATAATATTTTTTTCAAACTTGTTGAATAGATAAATAAAGAAACAAGGTATAAGAAAATGAAAACAAAAAGCAGAAAAAGACTAAAACAGTGGCAGGACAAAGTTTAAATGGACACAGTGTACTGGGTAAACTATGAAAGAGTAAGAGGATGATGCATAAATAGCTGAACATTGCAGGAAAGAAAAGAGGCAGTCGTGATTTTTATGGAAGGAAAGACAGAGATGGACTGGAAAAGACAACATGCAGAGAAAAAATGGGAAAAGAGGGTGAGACATAACTGAAGGGATGGTTATGATTGGTTTGAGGAAAGGATGAAATATAGCTGGACATTCCCAGACTAGAAAAAAACTCCAGAACAAGAAAAGATCAGATGGTTTATAAAAGAATGAACCAGCAGAGCAAGACAATGTACAGCAGATAGGCAGGGGACAGTCTACAAAGGACAGGAAAAGACTGGACATGTTGCTGTCTCCCCTGTATTTTGCAGTCTTATGTCCCAGTGTGTGCGTAATGAGTAAACAGCTATGGCAGTGCTGGGACCATTTAAACTTCTGCCAACTGTCCCAGTACTGAGAGTTTTGTCTCCTTCTAATTACGTAGAGTGCCTGGCTTTGGGAAGCAGCCAGGTGAAGCTGTTGAACACTGATTAAAGCAGATATGGATCAATCACTCCAGTCTCTGGGTGGGTGAGTGACAGCAAGCCCGGGGACACAAACGTGAAGACTATTGATTTTGAGTCGTCTTCCATCAGAATGATCTGAATTGCTGTTCTCAAGGCAAACACAAGCAGTCAGACATTTACAGTTTTGAGCACACCCACACACATGACAGGTCTCATTTCTTTAACATCATCATTCGTTTTTGTGTTTCTGTCCATGTCAGTCGCAGTTTGACTGACAGGACTTGCAGTGTGTGCGGCTCTATAGGCAGGAATTGCCCGTGGCTATGTTTTCTGAGCAGCCTGTGGGATATTTAACAGCACGAAGCGAGGTTTCCGTGGCACTTAAAGGAAGCTATTAACCATAAAATGTTATAAACTAAGAAGTTCACAGCTTGTGATGAAGTGCAGACTGAAAAAAAAAAACAAGTTCAAACATGTTGGTCAGTCTAAAAAAGTGGAATGTAAAAACCTAATAAACATGGGAAACACAGGAGATACCTCTGAATCCAATCACACCTTCCATTTATCTTAATTAACAATAAACACCACTGATTACTTTTATAGAATTATGGATTTATCGATTAATAGTTATAAGTAAAACATTATCAAACCTTTTAAATTATTAAATTTAGTCTGAGCTTTAAAGACAAATACAGTCAGACTTAATAGCATGGTGACTAATCAGAAATACATAAAGAAACAATAAATTGATATAAATATAAGTTATTTAGAGCTAAGAATAAATTGTTCATTGTCTTCTGAAAGGTTGTAAGATGGCTCTGTTTGGGGAGTGGGGGGATTTTTAACGTTGCCGTGAATGTTCTGGTCATGTGCTGTAAATCTGTTTGGCTTTGTCTCTGCAGACAGTTTATTCTGTAATGAGCTTCAGAAGTTTTTGGACATTGTCACAGCTATTTTCATGTCATTTCTCCATCATAACATATTGAAGTTATGATTACTTGATGATATGGGCTCATATGAAGGCTCTAAACTTAAAACCAGGGTGTTCACCATCATTCTCTCTGGCTACTTCCCACCATCCAAAGACATGCATGTTAGGTTGATTGGTCATCCTAAATTGCCCTTAGGAGTGAATGTGTGTGTGCCTGGTTGTTTGTCTCTCCATGTTGTCCTGTGATGGACTGGAAAACTGTCCAGGGCCCGTTGATTGCTGGGATAAGCTCCAGCTACCTGCAAACCTGAATTGGATGAAGTGGTATGGAAACTGATGGGTGGATGATTAGGGATTACAGCTCTCTACATGCAAACCCCTTATTTTATGAACTCAAGTGCATTTGGACAACTGACTGAAAAGCTGTTGCACAGACGTGTGGGAGCTATTCTTCCGTTATTTCTTTGATTGAAAGTGTTGCATCTGGGATTTTAGTGTTTCTGAAATCAATCAGAGGGATTTTTTTTAATCCAAATGCGTTCAGGTTTGGATAATCCCACACCTAATCACTTGATGGAAGTCTTTAAAAATACTCATGGGGCTTTTCCCCAGCTATGTTTATATATTCTTGAAGGTTCTGTGAAAAATGTCATATTCACAGCATAGGTCACACCAACAGCTTGTGTAAAACAGGGATACATAACTAACATATACTGTGTGCCTTGATCTATGGCGAGAGGCACTTCAAACCCACACTTAAAGCCTTATCTGCATTAATGAAACAATTAAGTGATTTTAAAAAAGCTCGGTGACTTTATTCACTGTTTTCTTTCAAATGCTCAGACTGGTTGTGCCTCATACGTAAGCATATGTTGATATTTTTAAGCAAAATGAAGACAAGATTACCATGATTATACAGAAATTTTGGTAATTGTCTTTTTTTCTTACTTTTTCTTGAAACTTTAATTATTTAAATATTTTCTTGTACACATTTCAACTGGAAATGAGTCCATCCACTTCACAGAAAGGTGAGATTTGATGTTTAAAACATTAAACTCCTTCCTTAAACCAACACCCTTGCTGTGATGGGGAAACATGTTTGAATGATTATATAATGTTGACAGTGAACTACGTTTTGCACTGAGACTAAAAATGATATGAACAAACATTATAAAAACACTTTTTTTTATTTAGATGTTACAGATGCAGATTTGAGCTTCTTACCTGGTGAACAACAACGTAAAACATTTTCCATGTTTCAGTCCCTACATATCAAAATAATTCCCTCTTTACAGAAGAATTTAATATGCATTGGATAAAAACAACATATTGTATTATTGCAAACACATAAAAGCTCCAGTGTGGCTGATAATGGGAGGGGAAGTGTGTACTGGGAGCAGAAGCCTAATAAGGCTAAATACCAGACTGTGAATAATCTCCCAGTAAACTGTCTACTCATGAAAAACACAGAGATGCAACAGCAGCAACTCTCGCTTTCTGCCTGGCTACCCCCCCTCCCTCGCTGCATTTCCCCCCCCTACCCCTCCATGTCCACCAGCCTCTGTCCACACCGGTCCCTCACTCCCTCTCCTCTTCTCTTTCTTTACTTTCTCGCTCCTGCTCTCCTTCAACCCACCTCCTCCTCTTCCTCGTCTCGTCTCAGTAAGTAGGATAAGGCTTGCAGAGCTCTGTCGTCGTGGTAACTGCCAAAAGTATTCAGTTTGAAGTTTGAGGAGGTCAGTTTGCGGGTCAGGGTAAACCCCCCCTACCCCCCACACACACATGCACACAGAGAGGACAGAGTAGGGGTGTTGAGGGGACCCCCATATGGGCCAGAGCCCTTTTACGCGAGGGGATCAGAAGGGGGAATTGATGTTTTTGGAGGGGCAAGGGCCACTGCAAAGCTCTGCTTCTGAAACAGTTGTGGTGCCAGAACTTTTTAGATTTCTGGGATTGAAATTAAGCTGATTAGAAGCGATATCAGACATTGTTGCATTTGGATTTTTTTTTTTGCTGTTCAGTAACCCTGATAATTTCTATTCATCTAGAAAGATGATCATGCAGTAAGCTTATGGCTCCTTTATGCTAATGTGTGTTTCAAAGGGTCTTTCACTGAAAGGGAAAGGAAGCTGCAGCCCCATGAAAGTGAATGCAAAATGAGTAAATCAGTGTCAGGATGAAATAAATTATTTTATACATTAAATTGGTTAGGTTTTTACTATTATCAGAAATTAATAGATTTTTTTTGTTTGTTTACATTTTTTTTATTTTTAGCTCATTTATCAGAAATATAAGTCAGTTTAGTTTTAAAACAATCATAAATAAAAGAAAAAGTCATCAGATCATTGCAATAATCAAACTTGCATTCTCATGCTAAAGTTAAAAGCAAAACAACGTAAATGTAACCTAATTAACTCGTAATAATACAAACCCGAAGACTGATCTCGAGACCACTGCTGAGATCTCAAATCATCTCAAGTGTGCACGGTTTTGTCCTCGCAACATTTGCGTCACAAAAGCTGGTACAGCACCAGCTTTCCTCCAACACCCCCAAAAAACAAAACCATTAATTGTGACCCAGCCAAGGTCCAACGGTTACCAAACTTTTGTGTTGTTGTCAAAGAAACTTTGTTGTTGTTTTGATTATACGCCAAACTTCGTCTGTGCACAAAAACAGTCCCGATTGTGCGCAGTCTCACACCTTAAACACTGGTTTCAGCCCATCAGTCCCAGATAACCACTGCCCTCTGAGCAAGTCCTCCACTGCCACCATACTGCTGCTGCAGGTGCAGCCCCCTCATCCCCGCATGTTAAACACCAGTGAATGGGCACGTTGTAAAACTGAACGCATTCGTGTAAAACAACAGATTCCCGGAAGTTTCTCCATCATTGTAAAATTCAAACGGATGAAAAACATTTCTAGAAAATGGATGATTAATAAAAGTTAGTTTGAAGGTGAGCACGGTTGCATCGACACTGCTTCAAGCCAGTGACCTGAGTTGTTAGAGATCATTTTGATGTCAAAGAAAAGTATGTAGAGCAAACTTTATTTCCCCTCAACACTTCCCTCCTTTTCATTTATCAGATTCTCTCTTTGTGTCTCTATTCTGGGTGGGTTCTGATGTAAATGTTTTCAGTCAGTTGGCGGCTGAAGCTCAGCAGGTGGTTCACCAAATCCACCGTAACCCCCAGCAACCCCTGTCCAGCCAATCCAAATGCTGCCCTGTCCTCCACTGTGCTTAGTTAGCTCTGACAGGCTCCTATTTGTGTGTGTGTGTGTGTGTGTGTGTGTGTGTGTGGGTAGGGAAAGCACCACAATTCAGAGGACTGTTTATTAAAAGTTTATTAAAGTTTTCAACAGTTCGGGGTCTGAGTGTCAGGGAGCATGGAGACATCTGTGCATATATTTTGTGTCTGACTCACAGTTACAGTCTTACTTTAGGAAGATATTCCACCTCAGTTCTCATCCATGTGTGTTTCTACTGAAATGACAGAAGGAGCTCAGAATAAAACTGCTTCCTTGTTTGGAATCTTCTGTGGTTTGTTAAGGATTGTGTGGAAAGTTGTGATTCACAGAAACCAGGCAAAACATCTAAATGTTACCCAAAAAAGGAAGATTTTAAGGCAATGTTGGCATTGTATAGCTTCAGGGAATTTCTTTACTCTTTTAGACATTTTCAACCTTTTAAAAAATGTAAAGTGAAACTTACATTTATCAATATGTAACTAGGTTCCTAGATTTTTTATATTTTCCAATAAACATGACAAAAAGTTTGATCTTAAAATACTAACATTTTAAACTCACTTTTTAAAACACAAGATAATATTTCAATTAACTCATTTTATATTATTCTTATTAATTATTCCTTTTTTCATAACTGTTGTATGTTTCAAATTGAGATAATAGCATTTTAGTCAAATCAGAACAGCAAATTAAAACTTAAAATAATGGATATGAGTAAATTGTTCATAAAGAAATTTCTCTAATGAATAAAATTAAAATCTTCTCAGATGGGATATGTGAGCTGTGTTATTAGCTAACAAAATTAAGGAGCGTGCACGTGGACTAAGCAGGAATACAGACATTACAGTGCGGTGTGTTTCTCAGTGACACGGCTGGATAAAGAAGATATGATGGAAAGGTTATTGGAAAGTTGATCTGCTCTGCTTTTAATTTTGGACATTAGTACAGGAAATAATCTGCACATGGGGTAGTAAATAGCTGTGAGTTTTTGTCCATTTTCTTTTTAATGATCAGTTCTTTGATTCCTTTTGAGGATTGGCCTGCACCGAGCACAATGCTGCTGAACATATTCACACTCTGAACTACAGCCAACCAAGTGTTGATTAAAATGTTTTGTAAATTTCTGTCTCAGCTTTAAAATCTAACACACTGTTTGTGTGTCACCTGAGTAAGAAAAACTACCTGCTGTAGTTTGATTTCAGTTCCCTGAAACATTTTAGCACGTTTATTTTCACACTACATGACTCACGTCCCATGTGACTTTTATAAATCTATTGTGTGTTTTTCTTTTACCTCTACAAATATGACATTAACAACAGCTGGTTGGAATCAGAGCTTAGTATGTCCTTGATTTTTTTAAATAACATTTCTTCCTTTTCTTTATTTCCTACTGTCATAGAAGATAATATGGTATCTGTATGATGATATAATAATGATAAGCATAAGATGTTTTAATAAAATCTGTTTATGTACCCACTTTTGTGTGTGTGAGAGAGATAAAAAGAGAAGCAGTGGATGAATGGATGGTGTGAATAGCCGAGTTATCATCAGCTTTGATTGGCTTTGAGAGGCTCTGAGTGCTGGGTGCATCCCAACCGCTTTCCTGGGTCCTCAGGAGCACCGGGTTGTGTGTGTAGGTGTGTGTGTACATATATCCTCTCTGTGTCTCAGGGTTTCTGTGTGCAGATATGTGTCTGTAGAGTCATATTAAGCCCCTGTATGCCCTGCAAAGTACAAAAACATACAAGGGCATCCAGGAGGATGAGTGGTTTTAGAGACTGCTTTTCATCCAGAGGATGAGAGTTGAAACTGCGTCAGCAAGCAGCTGCACCACTGAAGTGTCCTTCAGCAACAAACTGTTTTTCCTATATCCAACGATTGGGAGAAAACAGTTTTCACTGCTGAAAAATTAAAGTATTGCAAATCTATCCTAAAAACACATTTTACTCTCTCTTTCCTGCCTCAGCTGTCCATCTCAACTTGCAGTAGCTCCAGACTACGAGTACTGCCTTGCTCACTTACCACATTGTAAACTTTCCCTATGTTAATTGTAGTGCTTAAGCTGCTGCAGTCACTCAACAGATTGCCAAGACTCTATTTCCCCCTGTATGGTTCAAAGAATTGCAACCAATAAACAATTAAGCGATGAGAAAAAATGAGCACTCATTTCCTCCGAGCTAAGAGGAAGTGTCGGCAACCTGATTGCCCAACTCCTCCCGCTCTTGTCTGAGCCGCATACATACCAAAGACAGCACTAGAGGGAAGAGAAAGGCTCTCGGTTAATATTTAACCAGGCTATGTAAAGACACAGTCAGATAGCTGAGCTTATGAGCAAATAGACTCATGTGTGTGGAACAACAGTTTAATGGTCTAAATGTATGGTACTGCAGCTCAGAGGAGGCAGAGAAATGCTGAGTGAACCCCCTGAACTGCTTTCTAGTGTAAAATACCATACATAAAATGTAATTTTGTTATGAAGTGTTAGTTAAACTATGGTTTATAATGTGAAGTTTAACATATAAATGTTATCTAATGCTTTATCACCAACTGAGCATTAATAAGATGCCATTGAATATAAAATGTAACCAACAGGTGGACAAAATAAATGCTGAAACTTCCACAAAAAGCCAAATATAGCAGAAGTATGACCCCATTTTTATCTAGTTAAGCACATATGCATCCATGGATGTCTGCATGTGTGTTAAAAAGAGACAGCTCTTTTTTCGGCCTAGTTGGCATTACTTGTACCATGTGGCTCAGTGCGAGTGTGTGCATGCATGTCTGTGTGTGTGTGTTGGTGTTTTGTATAGAAAGTGCTGCGTGCAGTAGAATGGGAATTTGGTGCCATCAGCACAGTGATGTCAGCACACACAGACAAACAAAGCCCGAATCCAAACCCCTCTCCCAACTATCCACAATCCTGCTGGAAGCTGTGGGGGGCCCATCTCTGGGCTCCCGCTGCCGTTAAAACATATACACGTATGTTAACGCGGGCATTCATACATACAGATGCACAGAAATGAATACGCATGCACTTGTGTTCACAAGTCGGGAGGCCCAGGCATGAAACGCAGATGTATATTTGTGCTTGAATTCAGCTACAACACATATGGAACCTTAAAGTTTATAATATACATACAGATAAACCTTTAAAGTCATATAACTGTTCTAAACAGGTCCCGATCAGCCTTGAACAAAGATAAACTGAAATTACTTTTAATTTAGAAAGCATTCTGGGTGGTTTGGAAAGGCAAAACCACACAAAAAGTCTTTTTTCTTTTCGTCGAAGCCAACTGAAAAGCCTTTACAAATCTAAAATTAATTGTAAAGTATCTGCTACTTACTTGCTTTAAAAGAAAGAACCTGTAAAACTGATCTTTTGATAGTTTTTAATCCATTTGTTGTCTTTTCAACTCAAATGCTCATTTGATCTCCTTTTTTTCCAAGAACTTTTCTCGAAACAAGTTGTTGACACAGTCAGTTGCAACTGCTGCCATGAATTCAGCTTTGCATTGTGTGTCTATATTAATTCAGTAACAGCAGTGAGTGAGCAGTCACATCAGAAACACACCTCTGTTTGCATTGGCCTGGCTCTCTGCCACGCTGCACCAGGCTCAGCCTCATGCTTTGCAAATGGGGGGTGACATTACTGTTTTTGTGGTACTTCATATGCATATACTGTGACTGCACTGAAAAAGATATTATTGATGTTTAAATGGGTTTAGATAGCAGTAGAAAGGTTACTTTTTTATAACTGTCATTTTACGTGAGGCAAAAAGTGTTTTCAAACTACGCGCACACACACACACACACACACACACACACATATACATATATATATATATTTCTCTTTGTTAGAGTTTACACAATTTTTTGATGACATCTTGGTGTTATCAAAGATGTTATTCATGGAAGCATCCATCCATCCATCCATTTTCTTCCGCTTGATCCCAGAGCGGGGTCGCGGGGAGGCTGGAGCCTATCCCTGCTGTCCACGGGCGAGAGGCGGGGTACACCCTGGACAGGTCGCCAGTCCAGATGTCTGTCAGATGTTGTTTTAATCTTTGCGTATGTCCTGTAGATGTGGTACTTTGTACAGCGGTAGCTGCTCACTGAAAAAGCAGAAAAGGTAAGAAAACCAGTAACGCTCATGTAGCCTCTCACAGGAACTTTGTCGGGCAAAATGTGACGTCCCAGGGTCAAAACCCACCATATCATCTGGATGATGTTTCACTGTATAAGGGAACTGTGCAGCTTTCTGTTTTAATGCTGCTGTAGTATGTCTTTGTTGAACTGTTACACAACAATTAGCTACTGTTGCTGTTTGTCTCAGTTCTTTAAATGCCCCTCTGTCCAAAACAGTCAGAGCCAGACTGGGGCTGGTAGTGTGTGTGTGTGTATGTGTGCATGTTTATTTGTGTGGCTTTTTCTTTCTTTTTTGGGGGGGTGTGATCTGGCTAAGTGGGCATACTGGACCCAAACAGGTCCTCATTGTATTGAAGGAGGAAGAACCCAGTCATACTCCACACTATTCAGCCAAGTTTGAAGATGGTGTGGTGGCAGTGGTGGTGGAGGGTATGGGAGGAGGAGGAGGAGGAGGGGGGGTGTATATGTTCTTTTGTTTGTTTGTGTCTGTGTTTACAGTGTACTGGGTGGTTTGGAAGCTCTAGTTAAATGCATATTGAGGAGATGGATTTTAGTGATCTACCCCCATTACTCTTCATTCTGCTCATTTGTGTGCGTTCAAGATAACAATGGTTTCCTTTGACCCACGTAATGAAGGACTTCTTCATATTCAGATGACTGCTGTTATATCCACATTGGCCAAACTTTCACATCTTAGAAAGAATCACATTAAACTTTCTGCTTGTAAACTTCACTGCAGCACATGCGAGAGAAAAGTCACCAAGTTAGCAGGCCTGAACTGTATTTGTTGCCTGGTAACACAACCTTGGATCAAGAAACACTGGGAGCTATTGTGGGTGTACAAGGATTCACTGTGAACTCTGACCTTTAAGTCTCAGCAGCTTTTCACCAAGTCTGAGTGTTTTATAAATCTGCTTCCTGTGATTTTACATCTGCTAAAAACACCAAATAGTCCCATACGGTACTCCCCTGCTAATGGTTGCACTTGCTGTCTCAACCTAAACCTTTAACTAAATACTTTGCATGAAAGAAAAGTAACTAAATATTATGAGTTTTAAAAAATAAGTTTTATTTCAGTAGCCTTTTTCAGTTATGTAAGGAATACAATCAAGAGAACCATGAACTGGATCAAATATGGGAACTGATGGGTACACACCCAAATACACACATCCAAACATGAACATGAGTATCCTCAAACACAGGGATTCTCATGAAGAGACACAGCAATGCCTTGGAGGGTGCCAGTCATGCCCAGCTTCCACTGCGCTCCAAATTGAGCGTGGCGCAGAGTGTATGAAGTCAGCCGCCTGGAAGAGAGCCAGGCATTGTTCCACCAAGCAGCTGGATTGTAATTACTAGAGAGAAGGGGAGAGTAGCGCTGCCTCCTCACCACTGTTGCTTCTGCTTCCTCTCATGGTGACTGTGTCATATTGGGAAGATTTCTATGATGAAACATGGTTGAGTGAATACTCTTCTGCTGAGCATAAACAATGACGAGCTTTAACAAAGGGCACTGGATTTTTATTTACAGACATGATTATGTAGATGGCATTTAATAACCCAACCGTAGAAACCGAATATCTAGTATTCACAAGATGCAACAGTGTGTTTCCAGTGAAGTTTATAAAAGCTGATGGGCAATAGAATACTGAACTGGAATAATAAGATAAAACTTCACATTGTTCCTTTGGCTTCACCACCATACAGTAAATATTTTGCTACATATATTTTATTAATTTCTGCTAAGTGATAGCAGTTAATTTCTCTTCTTTTGACAGTTACCTTACTTAAATCTGTAAGACCTGTTTTGAGAGAAGAAGCAGATTTATTGCATCAAATATAAACTTCTGAACCAATAATATAACAAACCAAAATAGCCGTGTTTACCTTAGATTTTCTTTTCTGGTAATAAAAAAGGCTTTTCTTAAGGTCGTTCACTGGTTTACATGAGTATGGGTACAGGTGGACTCTTTCACCCATTTTGGATGGTCCTTTTGTACATCATAGTGGGTTAAGGTTTTAGATTTGTTTAGTAGAAAGAAGATTAAATAGATTTGTTGACCCAGTTCCAGTCTGAAATTAAGGTAAATTCTGCGTTATTCACATAGAGTCTAATCATATCACATATTTCTCAAACTTTACAGTCTTAAAATAGATTAAGCAGCACTGAAGTAGAACAGAAAAACAAATATTTTGCATAATATGCAATTCTGTTTTCATGATTTAATCAGGCCGAATTCAAACAGATATTCACAATGCACTGGAAATTGCACATTTTTGTGCAAAAGAAAACAAAACATTTGATAAAATTGCTCCACTGTCATGAATAAGTTGAACTTATAACAGGGTTTTATCGCTTTTCATCCCTGCATACCTTGATGCGATTAGAAGTTTTAAAATATGAGTTGTGTACATTTATCTGATCTTAAATAATATAGACAAAGTGAGAGACTCTATGCTGGGGGAAGACCAGGTGGAGGGAGGGGAGGTGGAGCTCTGCAAACGTCCAGGTCTGAGGAATGTGTCAACTTGCTGTCAACTATGGGCTGCTTTGTCATGAGACCTCAGAGAACTGGAAACACGTAAAAGCTGCCTTTTTCACACCTTCGAATCCTCCCGCCCGCCTTCTTCCTCTGTATACCCCCTGCCCCCACCTTTCTCTCCTCACACACACACACACACACACACACACACATACAGTGGCAGCAGTAGCCAGACCAGTGCTAGTGCAGCTGTGACCAGAACAATAGCATTCCTTAGGTTTTAAACGCTTGGCACTTAGATTCCTAACAGTCAAATTCCTGGCGGGGAGAAGACGGGGGTTGCCATAGGACGCCAAGGGTTGTAGGAAGCCTTGTAAGGAGACGTACAGCTGTAAAGCACTGTGTGATTTGGCTTTTTTATGAGAGGGATGGATGGTGTGTGAGGGCGGGGGTGAGGCTCTGTTGTCCCTCACGTTCTTTTTTCCTCTCAGATGTGACATTTTCAACGCAGCAGTTGCAGCAGTTTAAGCCGAGAGGTGTCCTGCTGCTCTGCCAGGGGCTTCGTGTGTTGATGGAGGCACCTGTTAGGTCAATATGTGTGTCTTGTAATGCGCTTTTGGCACATGGGGTGCTGGAAACTACACAGATGTGCTGAAAGTGACACATTACTTTAAAGAGTGTTCAATTAGGTGTTAACAAAGGACACAAACAGGGGGTCGGTCATGTTTATGTTTTTAGCAGGGACATGCTGCTCAGCTTCTTTCTAACAAGAAAACCTAATAAAAACATTCATTTCACATTTTATATGATTTTATCATAGCAGAATAAATCAGCACTACAGTGTTTACATTAGTCAGTTTAAGTTACACTTATATTAAAAGAGAGAGAAGCTGGAATACAGAGGGCCTCAACATGTGTGTCTCTTCTGGTGGTTTTAGTTCACACAGCACTGAGCTGTCAAACTATCAGCCCATCTAAAATAACCCCCAAAAATAACGATTCTCTCATTAACCATGCCTGTTTCACAATTTAAATATAAATGAATCTAATTTAGAAAACCTCAGGCGCGATGAAGGGGACTCATTTAGAGCCAATCTAAAATTAATGAGGGCATCTGGAGAGAGGCAGTGTGAAGAGGGGGCCCTGTGTGGCTTAACAGATACTGGAGTTAACAAGCTACTGTATTTTAAACATTAGAAAATCCCCATTAATTTTAAAGTTAATGCAATACTGTACTCTGACTAGTGGAAAAGAGCTTTAATGCTTCAAACGTATCGCAGGGATGCTTTCAGATGGACTCTTGGTAGTGTCAGCCCTACTCTTATGTATAAAACGTACAGATTTTATGTGTTAAATTCAACTCTGACAACTTGATCCAGGCAGATATTCAGCCATAACTCAGAATTCAGTAGTGAGTTATTTTATAAATATAGATTTGAGGCATAACTTTGTCTGCTTCAAACAAATGTGCACTTTGTCACGTTCGCTCCCGCAGAGACCGATCTAGTGGCTCCAGCAGATGCCAGCCAGCTCCCACAGTGACTGTTTGGTTTTGCAGGTTTAATTCCCGATGGGTTTGGGTCTAGAGTGATTAGGCTGAGCCCTAAAGGCCAGCGGGCTTGTCAGGTGTCTCCACACATTAATGTCGTTCTGCTCACACCCTGAGCCGACAGCACAGCGAAGCAGAGGGGCAGCGAGAAGCCCCAATGTGGTGTGGTGGGAGGTGCAGAGGGATAAAGAGGAACTTCATGTTTAACTGTACTCTTCTTTTATTCAATCACACATTAAGAGCTAAGTAGCTAAACCATTTTTCTCAGGAAGTAGTCGTATAGTGTGATATTGATTTTGATTGTTCTTTCAAACCCCTAAAGAGAAATATTTTGTACAAAGCTTTGGAGCATGTTGAGAGACGCTCTCTGGCTTCTGGGGTGTATTTTAAACTATGAGATTTCTTTCTGATGACTCTTGAGTTTCGGCTCTTTTTTGCCAGAAAAAGCAAACTCACCGTTGGATGCTACCTCAACATTTTTTTTAGCCTTTAACCCTAAACCAGCTGAGTGTCAACACAGCCCAGTTTCCCCTGCTGGATTCAAACAAACTTGCATTGTCTCTGTGCACAAACAACTTCCTGAATGCGGACATGCAGCTTGTTAGTGAGTGGGCTACCCCCTTACTAAAACTCTTCCTGCTTCTGACCTCCAACCTCATTCCACTCTACCCACACCAAGCACTTACACAGCATGGTGCAGCTATAGGAGGGGAGGAGAGGGTGATGTGGAGAGGGCATTAGGCCTTCGTGTGTGCATATAGGCAGAGGAGGTGATGTTAGGTTTTAAAGTGGGGAGTTGGAGGGGGGTGGAGAAATAAAGTTTTGTTGGAGGGAAGAGGGGAGATGAGGAGACCTGCTGAGAGGGCAGTCCATATACTCCTCCTCCTTCCTGCTATACCTCTGCCTCTCTCCTCTTTTCCTCCCTCCTCTTATCCTCCTCTGTCTCCAGCCATGGGGGTAAAGTACATTACATGCTTGCTAATCAAACCTCAATGACAAGTTTGGAGGGAGTGAAGCAAAATTTGGCGTGCTCTTCTTTGTTCTTCTAACTCCTAAACTCCCTTCTCGTATGATAGCGTGTAAAATGCGTGTACTAGCTGTAACTTTCTGCAAGTATAGCAGCCCTATGATGGCCTTTTAACAAACCACAAGTAAAAATGCATTACATTTGTTCTGTTTTTATTCTTTTTAGGTTCTTTTTCTTGCCATGACAAGCAATGTCATTTTCTTAGAAATATATTTGGAGTTCCATTCTTAGAGATATGGCTCAATAGGGTGGAGCTGGACATGCTGCAGCTCATTATTTGGTCTAATGAATCATTACTCCACGTGTGACTTGACACTAAGAGTATTTTTTGTGGAATTAACAGTTTGTTTTGGCTCTCTGATGATTGAAATGGCTCAAAATGACATGCAAAAACCAAAATAATGCTGGATGGCATGTTAATAAAACACATTGCAAGAAAGATAATC
>JBAMHV010000015.1:4171959-4182936 GCA_037177535.1 Pseudomugil gertrudae
CAATAAACACAGTAATGACTACACTAAACTAAGCAGACATCTTGTCCTTAGACCCTCCTTCTCGGTAAGGAAAAACTAAAAAAAAAAACCCAGTTGTGGGGATAAAAAGAACGAAGAAACCTCATGGAGCCCACCTCTCACAGGCAGATGTGCCTAGGACTGGATAATGTTTGCTTAGGTTAAGTGTTACTTTAAAGAAACATGAAGATTAAACGATATGCAGTTAAACTTATTTTGCTTATTTGCTCAGAATGAAAATAAGTTCTGATTGGCTGAAAATTTTAGATCACACTGGTTGGTGAACAAATTAATTTTGAGCCCTCTTTATTTACATGCAAGACTCTCGACAAACTTGTCATCATTCCCTGTTATTAAAAACGCAACATACGTAATCTTATTATATTATTAACATTTCCCCATATTTATTTTGCTTTTCTGAGACATTCAGAGGAATCTCCATGAATCATTTTAGTAATATTTACATTAAACACATTATTCTGTCAACTTCCAGAAAATCCTACAAAATTGCCGTCCTCAAAATACAGATGGTGAGGCAAAATATTTTACTTAAAACAAACAAAAATTTTAAATTACAGTACAATAATAACATTGTACTATGTTTGTATTCACAGCAGCATTAAATCTTTTTAGAGCTTATCTACAACCCTCTTTATGATAGACCAGGAGTGTCAAACTCCAGTCCTCGATGGACGTATCCAGACGGTTTTTGTTGTCTCCATGCTTCAACACAGCTGACAATAATCCATTGGATCTATTTGACTTGCATCAGGTGTGTTAGTGCAGGATAACAGCAAAACCTGTTGGAAACCGGCCCTTGAGGACTGGAGTTTGACACGTGTAATAGACAAACCATGAGAAAATGACTGCAAACTTATGTAAGATGAAAACAACAATGAGATCACCTAAAACTCTGTGGAGTAGATCTCTCTACACACACACACACACACACACACACATATACAAACATGCACAGGGCGATGTGGCAGGGTATTTGAAGCAGAGCAGGCAGACACACCTGAGAACCTGCATTCACTGTTTGAGAAGGGAGACCTGTTGTTACCTGCCTTTAGGCTGAGTTCACACACAAATACACCCAAAGTCTATGGCTAAACAAACTAACCAAGTGCATGTGTGTGTGTGTGTATGTGTGTGTGGCCAGGCGGACCCTCCATCAGCATCCTGTCACACACAAGATGTTTATCCAATTTGTCAAGATAATCTTTCCTCAAACTGGCTGCCAAGGATGGTGCCTCTTACTCCCTCACACACCTGGGGGGAGGTTCACCGATACCCACTGCTCGGCCTGAAATGGAGGCCACCTCCTCCATCTTGCTGGCAGGTCACTTTTCTGGGACTCTGTTTGTTCCAAAGTCAACTTGGTTTTATTTTACCACGATTCATTAAAAAATTATTCAGATTCAGCCAGGTCTGTCAGATGTTTTTTCTTTATAACCTCATAAAACTTCAACTCAGGGGAATCAAAAGAACCTGCAGTTTTGGTTTGGATCAAGATGAAAAAATGACAAATACTACATTATGCCTCCATTCCCAATTAGGCTGATCAAGACAGAATAAATGGAATATGATGATTTTTTTCAATTCTAATGGACTTTTATGGCTGATTTCTTCTTTTCTTTTTTAATAGATTTTTTTGAATTAATGAAAATATTTATGAATGTATGATTCATGTGTAGAAGTGCCTCAGTTTTATAATGAACTTGACCACCATTGATAACTCACTATGATAATTTTAGAATGTTAATTATTTTGTTTCTACACAGTATTATCACGATAAACCAGGCGCTATTGAATTTTTATAACCAATGCATTTTTGTTTTTCTAAATAATAATAATAATAATAATAGATACTTTATTCATCCCCGTAAAAGAACACAAGCATTCTGGTTGCAGGAACATATGTAATAAGTTTTTCTTCTGAAGGTTTGCCAGGAAAAAAATTTTAAAAAATATTTTCTGACAGATGTACATTATTTTCTAGATAAAAAAAATGAAAGAAAAAAATTCATCTGATATCATGAACTCAGGATTAAAGCTAAATACTGTCATCTAAATAAAACTGATGCAGTGATTTGTGTAAATAAATCTACAGGACACATGCATACCTGCATACATGCATGTTTGCATGCTGAACTCTCTTTCCTATATGCCTAAATGCAAATAGACACAAACACACACACACACACACACACATTTACACACAAGCCTAAAGATAAAAAAAAAATCCTGGAATGTTGCAAAGCTGATGATTTTCTAATGAATAGTTTCATTGGCCATGGTGAGGATTAGTGTAAAGGGATTGGAAGGGAATATTTACATGGTTTTAATGATTCTTCAACTTTATATTTAGAGGTTTGTTTTATCGGCTCCAATCATCTCCCGGCTTTGAAAATAAACCGCCAAGTCGAGCGACTGCACAATTACACGCCTTTGCCATGTGCTCCTTGGTCTGTCACCACCGACAACATCTGTACTGGTAATGCGTAACATATTAAAATGAAGGATGATGAGAGACTTAAACACTTTAAAGTCTCAGACCCATCCCTCATCAAACATTTTCACACTTATAAGTTTAGCTGCATTAAAACAGAACAAAAGGCTTCATGGAAATATACGGAATCCCACTGACATGTTTGTTGTTCCTCAGCTGGAAACATTTCCACATCCTATGTAAATTTATTTGATTGCTAAGTAGTGTTGCATGATGATGATATGAGAGGTGATATATCCAGTTCATTGCAAACTTTGCTTTGTAGAAAGATTGCTGGATGTAATAAATCTACCCCGATGGTCACATGTTGAACCATTTACAAAAAATGTAAAGTGATCATTTCAACAAGTCAACATAAACCTCAGGAGTACTCATTACATTTCACTTTTCTTTAGTTCAACACAAACAAACAAGAAGAGAAGTTTCACTTCTTGTTGCTGCTGTTTTCCTTCCTGATTTTCATACATGAACATGAAAACCCACAAAGTCTTGATATGTTCAGGAGACATTTATTGATTTATTCTTTGGTAAGGGGCTCAAGTAGTTCAGTTTTGAAGGAGCTGGGAAACACCTTGGGCCAAATCTACTAAAGGTTTACTAAAGGTTCACGCTAAAAAAACGTACAAACTGATCTACTAACAGTGAGCAAAAGGGTTTGTGTCTTTCAAAGGTGCAAAATTGCGCGTCCATCTCCAGATAGTACCTTTGCCTCAATGAATATGTAAATTGGGGCATTCAATTTTGCGTGTGGTGGGAGGAGAACATGTAAATATATGATTTTAGCACACGCAAAGCGATCCATCAATCCCGGAAGTAATTTTGCTGATAGAAATTGCGTCTATATTTAACGCGTTTTAAAAGGACGTGCAAACGGTTTGTATGCATAATAGCGCACACATGGCTGCAGTGATTGTTGCAACACGAAGACAGGAATCATCAAAAGAAGACGGAGAGAATGTATATTTCCTCCTCGTGTTAATCCATCCATCCATTTTCACTTTTTCCTGAACGGGGTCTGGGGGTGAGCGCACAGTAGCCAACACAGCAGGGATCTCTCAGTCACGTTATTCAGATGTGTTGACTGAATTCCTAAATGCTATGTCGCACCGGATGGCGAGGTTTATTAGGTTTACACGCACTCGGGATTCCTTAAAAACAAGGTTTTTTTAAGGTGGATTACCCGGTGTTATAGGACTGCACCCATGTGCAGTTTGTGCATCCTGCAAACTCTGAGCATATAGAAACCGAAACACACCCATTCATTGAACGTGTAGTGCGTTTGTGATGCCTTTGGGATCATAACCAATGTTGTGGTAAAATATTAATCAAGAACATTTCAAAGTTAAGCAAATCAAGATTTATTGGGTAAAAAATATATTATCTGGCTGTTCCTAAATCATATACACATTAAATGACATGTGCACAAACACATATCTAATTACTTTGCTGTAGCTCTTTGAAATATTTGTTGGCTTCTTCCACCAACACCTCTAATTCCATTGGATCAAACTTTCGCTTGCGGTTATGTGAAGTCACCATGAAACACGCTAAATCCTCATTTAAATAGGCGTGTCTCTGACACTTTGCACCCACTCTCATTTGCGTCAGCAATCTTATTAAATCACGTACTAACCACGGTCCCGCCCCACACACTAAATTCTAGACTCCACACGCTAATTAGTACACGCAAATTAAGATCTTAGCAGATTTGGCCCCTTGTTTGGTAAAAACTTGTTACCATACCCTGATCCTTGTTGATCTCAAAGTTCTTCACACTTTAATGTGCAGTATCAGACTTCAGAGGTAAATACTGCAAAAGCTGTAGCTTGAAACACACACACACACACACACAGTTGCTGAAACTGTCCTTATCTGAGGTCCAGGAGAGCGCCAATCAGCAGCAGATAGTTGGTGGCAGCATTGCTTCAAAACTAGTCATAGCCTGCTTGTCGTCTGTGTCCCCCCCACCCTGTCATGCACACGCAAAGAAATCCCTCACCTTGTTTTAGGGGGAAACACACTGGAAAACAGATTTGTCATACAAAAACAGAGTGGTCTTATCTTAATCTGTGTTTTGCTGTTTTGATGAATGTTCGGATGTTTTCCCTAAACCAGCTAGTGAGGTAAGTAGCCCACACACACGCAGATGCAGTGAAGAAGGAACGGGTCAGACAGGTTTTTTTTTTTCCACTAGACTGGGACCAAACATGTAGTGCTTGCTCAGGAGAAGCTTGCAACATCACCGCCCACTTCACACAGTCCTGGGCGGGAATCCTAACATCTCACAGCACCTCTCACAGGTGGCCTTTGTGCGTCCTTATCAACAAGCTGAAGTTGCTCAACAGTATAACACACAAGTACATGGATGCTGAGAGTAATGTTATGGTAAATGCTAAGATTTATTAATGATCATTTATTCAATTAATAAGACTGGAAGGAGTTAATCAGTCATTTAATGAATCAGCTACATATTAATTCATCAAAATATGCAACATATGCACATAACGTGCATTTTTGAAGATAAAGAATTACAACATTACACAAAGTTAAAGTAATGAAGAAAACAGATTAACAAACTAATTCTTTTACTATAAAAAAGTTGCATTTTGTATTTTCTGTTCTTGTCACACAAGCATGAATCATAAAATTGGTGCAACTTGACACAAGGACTAAAAATGACCTATGTCACCTTTTTGCCTGCATCAGTCATTTCCATCATTGGGTGTGTTTCTGTGCAGACGTTGCAGACAGTAAGTCAACCAGTCTGTAGCAGTGATGAATAGGCTGTAGACAGCTAAGAGCACCTTCTACCAAGGAAATAGTTTGAATGTAAGAGGAAAGTTTTCTCAAAATAGAAAGGACAAACCTGCTGTAGTTTTGGCAAATCAACATTCTTTAAAGGTCTCCATCAGTGTAAGACTGAAAGTTATGTCAGAAAATAAATCAGAAATTCTTGCTTATCAGATTAAGATTTAATCTCCAGAGGATTCTTGAGCAAACAAACATGCATCAGACATCAGTGGTTCAGGAAGCAGATATCTTTCTGTGAAGCAACCACCAACAGCATCTGATATCGGGTAGAAAAAAAACAATGACTATAGATGTTTTCCCCCTCCTCTAATTTATAACATGATGTTTTTAAACCACAGCTTCTGTTGTGTGTAGTGCTAAGGTCTTTGTAGACAGAAATCAAAACACAGATGTTTTCCTCCTACTTAAGGCATTTTTAACTTTATAAAGATACAAGAGTGAAACACATGAGTCATATCTCACAAACTTTCACCCTCAGAAAATAACGTTTAGCTCACCACGAATATATTTAGGACATCCATCCATTTTCTACCGCTTTCTCCATTAACGGGGTCACGGGAGGGCTGGAGCCAATCCCAGCTGTCTATTTTTAGGACATTTTGGTTAAATTAGCTTCTACTGACCGATGCACTGACTCCCTTATTTTTTGAATGCTTACAACTTGAGTCTTAACTAAATATTCTACAAAGCAGTGAAGGAAATAGATAAACACTAAACAACCACACATGGTAAACATTGGAGGCCATTCAGAGTGAAAAGTGTGCATACTGTATACTGTATAGATATACTGTAAAGCTGCTGCCATTCTGTTACTCAGTGCAATGAATAATATATATATACATTTGTTATTTGTGTATAGGGTGTTCATGCCAAACAGAAATGTACTTTTAGGATCAAATCCTCACAAGTGACATTCGTTGATTATCACTCCTAAAGACAAACAAGAGATGATTTTACAAAAATTACTAAACTTTTACCTTTCCATAGTTTTTTTTAACTCTGATCTGTATTTTATTCCATATATTAGAAATGTAAAACTGAATTTTATCATGTTTAAATCATCGTCAGAGTTTGTCCCTTCCTCTCTCTTACCAGCACTGAGGTGCTGTTGCATTATTTTATATCTAGTAGATTATATTATTATGATGCCTTGCTCTCTGAGCTTCCCAAAAAGAGGAGTTCCAACAACTTACTTCAGAACTCAGTGGCATAAGCTCTGAGGAGGACCAGATTGCAGTAGCATTTTACACCATTTTTAGAATTCCTGAATTGGCTCCCTGTGCATTTTAGGAAAGTCAAAGTCAAAACGTATGTCAAGGTTATTCCAACATTACAGCCACCACCTGTGGAACAGCGTGCCAGAGAAATGAGCTGCAGAGACCTACCGTTTTAACGTAGTAATGATTAGATTTTATTTGATCCTTCTTAGTAATATTCCATTATGGTCAGTTTCAGATTGGAGATGTTTATTTATGTAGTTATATATTTGCTTTTTTAATTTAAATAAATTTAAGCACTGGTCATTTAAGCACTGTTTTTTTTTTTTTTTACTTTTTATGTTTTTGTCTGTTTTAGTTTTAACTGTATTATTCATAGTTATTGTTGATACTTTTATCTGTTCTTAATGTTTTTTAAGTTTATTTGAGCTTGTTTTTACTCCGTAACTTCCGTGTTTTCCTCCTGAGGATCCTTCACACTGGTGGTTTTGACTATTCTTGTTGTGGGCTTGTTGGCATGACTGCGCAGGTTTGGTTGGGTGTGGGGGTCCTATGGTAGCTCTGTGGCTGTGATGTGGACCCTGACCTGCCCTGGTGCTGTAGTAAATGGTCTTGTACTTGTATCGCACCTTTCTACACATTAGTGTCTCAAAGCGCTTTGACACAGTTCGGCCATTCATTCATTCACTCACACATTTACAAAACAGTGATGCAGCAGTGGTTCAGTGTCTTGCTCAAGGACACTTCAACATGTGGACTGCTGGAGCTGGGATTTGAACCACTAACTTGCTGGTTAGGAGATGCCCGCTCTACTTTGCCACAGCCGTCCTGACATGGACACTGGCTTCTGGTGTAAATCAACATTTCACTTCTTCAAAGCAATCTTAAACCACGTGTTTATTCTGTACCATTCTTTAGTTAAGAGTTGACAATGTTTATACAAAATGACCTAGTGGTGGTAAAGGTAAAGGTTTTTGAGTTGTAAAGCACTTTGTGTTGGAATTCAATGTTAATTGATACTTTTTGTCTTCATTGTTTTATGATGCTTACTTGTTGATCATGTCATTCTTGTGAAAGAGATCACAACTTGAATGAATTCATCTGGTTAAAAAATATTTTTATGTATTCACAAATACACTTCCGGCTTAATTTTTTAAATTTCAACAAACAGCTGATGAAAGTCGGCAGTAAATATGAAACTAAAGTAATTTGGAAAATACTTAATGACATGACTAAAAGTAAAATACCTAAAACTTTATCCACCCCTCCAATCTTTTCATGTTTTACTGATAGAAACACTCCAGAATCTTGTCCAACATTCAACAACACATTTAGGCTGCAACTCCACATGATAGTTCCTGTGTTTCATAACAGTGTATGTGATGCTACTTGTGAGCATTTATTTGCAGGCTTTAAGTAGAACTACTTTCTTTTTCTAATGTATCTTTAAATGTAACTTAAAACAATATATACTTACAAATATTTGTGTGAAGTCCCGCTTATTTCCTGAATGAGGTTGCAGTGGGGCTGGAGCCAATCCCAGCTGACATCGGGCGAGAAGCGAGGTACACCCTGGACAGGTCGCCAGTCCATCACAGGGCCAACACACATAGACACACAACCATGCACACACACACACACCTACCTACTCCTGTGGGCAATTTAGAGTCTCCAATCAGTCTATCCCCAAGGTGTATGTCTTTGGATTGTGGGAGGAAGCCAGATTAGCCAGAGTGCTAACCAACTGCGCCCCTGTGCAGCCAAAACTATTGAAACCTAAGCAAAACTATTGCTTGATTAATAAAAAAAAAAAAACTCCAAAAGCACCATGACAGAATAAGTATTTAAATCATCTGATTAAAAAAAGGTTATGAAAAATTCCTAAATAGGGTTTGATGTAATGACTCAAAAGACATCTGAGGGATTATTTTCGAGTCCAGGTGTACTCGCGTTTTAGCAGTGACAATCTTTTCTAAGGCCTTAAATAAAAATGGGAGCTTAGAAATGGGGTCAAATTTAAAAAAAAGACCAGTGGAATTCCTACTGGACCTTTTCACCAGAGGCTCTATCACAGCATGTGTTATCATATCAATAGTTAAAAAAACAAAACTTTTTTTTCAACATTGTAAAAATGTTCTTAGTATCCTAATGCATGCCCGTTTCTGGTTCCTAAGAAGATTATGATTTATTTTGCGTTTTCATTTTCAATCTTTCAAAGCATCCAATAAAGTACAGGCCTGTGTGTGTGATCATGCATTAACTGTAAGTGTCCAGATTAGAGTAAAATGGGGTCGTTATGTGAACTAAAAAAGTTTTCACTGTGCCTCAATCGGGTTTTAGTTCTGTCCCAAAGCACAGTCTAATGGAGCATGACAGCTCCCTGGTTCCCTGATGACCCCTAACCCCAATCATGGTGGTGTAGGACCCTTCCCTACCTTGCATTACTCACACACACACCTCAGTACATTATTTCAACAGATTAGATGAGATTGCTGGAAAACTCTGTCAGACATGCAGCAGAGTGAGTTACAGATGATGGAGAAATTTGCTGTATGCCTCTGGTTTGTCTCTAACTTCCACACTGTCATAACAAAAACACTTCACTATTTTGTTATATTAGAAAGAGATTTTGGGTTGGTTTTAATGGAATTAATGTGCATTCGCTGTCTCATTTTTATGCATAATAAATCTTTCTAATTGTCACTTTAATGCTGTCAATGAGCATCCACATTTTCCTTATAAAAAGTCTGTTTCCTTTAGACTGTTTTTTTATTGTAAAGCACTTTAAACATTATAAAGTGCTATATTAACACATCTTGATTGATTTATTGATATGACTCTTATTGTCACATCTAATTCTTACATATAATTTCTTTTATTTTTTCTGGTTCTGTTGTTTTTTCCCCCTGAGTAGCAGCAATATATATTTTTTTTAAATATTTATTATTTTGCACACATCTCGGGTGTTGGCAGTGGCACTGTAGTTACCCAACTCGTTCCCACCATTAACATCAACAACACACAGACATTTACATCTGTCCATCGCTTGTGGTTAGTGTCAGTGGTTGTCTTGAGTGTGTGCCACTGCAAGACGCCTCAAATACTTGTGACAGAATCCCAACCAAGCATAAAAAGAGGCCACCACACTTGTATGTACATGAGCAGGCACATTAACTTGTGTGTGTGTGTGTGTGTGAGATGCATATTTTCAGTGACAGCTCACTATTGGGGGTCATCTGGAAGCAGCTGCCTGGGGGACAGAGGGCAACAGACACACACGCATGCACACACACTCATAGGATGTCATCGTGTATAGTTGGGCGTGTTGTCACTAAAAGTTCTATCAACACATTTGGAGCAAATTATCAATGACAGAAAACACTTTTAATCAGAAAAACAAGGGCCAAATTAAAATTCAGTTCAAAAACAGCCTTTTTTAAAAATGCAATAACAGAAGGAGGCAAATTAGTGCAAAAGTGAGGCATAAAGTCTCGTATTTAACTTTCGAAAAGGTAGAGTTTTGTTGTTGTTTTGCTACAAAGCACTTTGAGCTGTCTTCTACGTGAAAGGTGCTATATAAATAAACTTGCCTTGCCTAGTGTGCATGCTCTCAACTGAACATCAGCCATCTATGTTATACTAACAACAGAAAACTGGCATTTAAGAGGTCCTATAATATGACATAGTTCATTATTAGTTTAATCAGAACTAACTGGTGACCTGTCCAGGGTACCCTGCCTGCCAGTGACTGCTGGGATAAACTCCAGTTACCCACAACCCTGAACTGGAATAAGTCATACAGATAATGAATGGATAGTGAGTTTATTGATTTTTTTTATTATACATTATACATATTATATTTTACATATTATTTATTTTATTTATAGGATTTACCTGCTGGATCTTTCATCCATACTGATCAGTTCTTTCTCCCTTTGTTTTGTTTTCTATTCCCCTTACTTCGTACATATCCAGTTCATCCGGCCTTCCATCCTGCTGTATCCAAACACGCACAGGAATATGTAAAAAAATTACATTTAAAAAAAAAGGGGGGGGGGGGGGGTGAAGTAAGTGGAAGATGTGGGAGGAGGGCAGGAGACCACCAACCCCTGCAGAGAGCAATGCTCCATTCCCACACCACAGGTGACTGCCCCCTTCCCTTCTCTCTTCAGTCTTCCCTTATATTTTTTTCACCTCAGTGCTCCTCTCTATTCTTAAAGCAACCGTTTAACCCCCCCTTGGAAAAAAAAAAAGTTGATTACATCAGTCTGCAGGTTTAGGGTAATGTACAGAACAATGACCTGGGAAAGGGGGGGGGGGGGGGGGGCAAAAAGAGATTCATTTTCTTCTTTTCCAACCCCCCCTCAACTGCCGGACCTGCTTTCCTCTTACCTTGCTTTGTCACCTTTTCTTTCTCGG
>JBAMHV010000015.1:4198331-4210606 GCA_037177535.1 Pseudomugil gertrudae
GGCCCTGTGATGGACTGGCGACCTGTCCAGGGTGTACCCCGCCTCTCGCCCGATGTCAGCTGGGATTGGCTCCAGCGGTAGATAATGGATGGATCAATCTGAGATTTGTTAAGTCAAATGTTAAGATGTTAAGACAAATAAATGGAAAAAGTCATCAAGCAGTAATCATAAAAAAAGTTTCAGGATCATCTACAAACAAGAATGAATGCTTTTAGACATAATATAAATATTCAGTTTGAATGATAAACCTGATAGATATCATATTATGATTTGTGAACATTGTCACTGCAAAAATCACCTATAGTAAAATGAAATGAAATCTGTAAAAAAAAAGGAAAAAAAGTGAATTTCTGCATTTAGTTTTATAAAACTTTGTGGTTAGAAAAAGATATAATAATACATTGAATAATATAATAAAAAAGTTTTAAAAAATTAGTAACAATCTGCAAGTTGTGTCTTTAAGTTGTTCAAAGTACAGGCAGAGTAACCGTTAGACAAGACAGAGGTACCGCAGTCTATGAAGAGTCCCGTGGGGGTAGAGAAAATAGGCAAGTAGATTGGAGCAAGGTAATCATTGGAGACAGGGAACAAAGGAGTTCATGGCTGTCATTCGCTTTTTGTTGTTTCATCCATTCTTTTGTCTGAAGGAGAACTGTAGGAGCCAAGAGGCCCTGAGCAGCAGCTGGCAGGTAGGGAAAGAAGGAGGGAGGGAAGGAAGCAATGAGGAAGGAGATAAGTGAGTGTAGGAGGGGCAGTGGACAGGTGATGGACTGAAGAGTGTTGAAGGTGGAGAACATAGATGTGGAGTTTCTGATGTTAAGCTGCATCTGTGTGATGTAACGTGATTGAGGAGTAGATCAAATTTAGATTATTTTTATTGTTAAAAGTAGTAGATTATGTTAACAGAAATTAATTTGGGAAAATAGTAAATAGAAACCATTAATTACATGATTTATGGCTAAAAAGATTTTTAAAATACGCAGCAGTACATAAACAAGCAATGATGAAAGCACAGTGAAAATACAAAGAAATTGTTCTCAAACTCTCTTTCTCTCTCTCTCACACACACACACACACACACACACACACACACACACACACACAGTCGATCTCAGTTAACCAGAGAGTCAATAGCCTGCCGACAGACGAGTGTGATTACAGCAGATACTGTTGCTGTCGCTGCTCAGAGGTTTCTCTCTGCGTCTCTGAGAGAGAAAAAAAGATGAAACAACAGAATACTCTCTGCTCTGTCAGTCGACCTGTTTCATGAGCTGCTGAAAATTATTATTGGATGTCTGATAATAATTTAAGTGCAGAACACTGCAAACAGTCATCAGAAGAAGGATTTGGTGACTATAATGGCTCCCCCCCCCCCCCAAAATGTCTCATGTAGTCTGCATTTTATAGATAAATACATGCAATTACCTGGGAGAAAGGGAAAAAAGTTAATTGACTAAATGTGTTTGTATGTGTGTTTAATGACTTCACTTCTCACTTTGTATTGGTTTTGTACTTTTATCAGAATTTGGTTTTGGATTCACACCCTGATCTACCTGACACGTTATCTGACAGAAGGTCAGGCAGGATTGGGCCAAATAATAGTGCACATTTTATAATGAATGAAATAATGTAGAGATCTATAGCCTCAAAGAAAATTAACATCTCGTTTGTGTCTCTTTCCAAGATAACGTGTTCGTCCCATTCACAGAAAACTAATTAGATTAACTTTTAGCTACTGTTTAACGGCTTGTCAAAAGGTTGACACCATCTCTCTAAACCACACTGAATTCATTGTGATGCGTTTGAATCTATTCAATCAGTCTCGATTCATTAGCTGCACGAGGTATTTTTTTGCTTTAATTGGAAAAAAAGGCTTCACTTTTAAACATTTTCTCTCCGTCTTTCCATCGTGTACAGATATAAAAGGCTGGAGCAAAAGTCATGCATAGATTAAAATACTTCAATTACAATTTAAATGGATTGTGTGACTTTAAATGCTACATTTTCCTCCTAATTCAACATCACCTTTTTCAAATGCGATGTCTCACTCTATCTCTCTCTTGTTATGCTTCAAAGCTTCCAAATAAAATAATTTAGAGGCCATCCCTCATGGCTTGTTTTGATGTAAAGAGAACAAACAACACAATAAACAGACTGCTAACAGGTTATCTGTCAGTGTCATTGCAGTTATATGTTAGAATAAATTAACAAATGGTATGGCAGCTCTGAATATATTTATGTACACAGGGCCTTTAAAAACACAGAGATGGAAGGGTTCCCTGCATCATGAACATGCATAAACTGTATAAGTACACAGTACTGCAAGCAAACTACGTAACTGCTGATGCAAATAAAAAATAATGGTAGTTTAGTTACACAATATACACACTGAGCTGTAAAAATCTTGTCTCCAAGCAGGTCAACTGTAACCTAATGTCTCATTTTTTACACCTGACTTTGATTGTGTGTGTTGCTACCAGTGCCAGTGGTCCATTCATTTACACCAGGCAGCTTCAACACTCAATCACCCATTTATCTCAGCCCCCCAACCCCTCACACACACACAACCCTAACCAGGCAGATGGTTGTGCCATCCCTGCCAAAGCGGCGGAGCAACCCACACACATAGACACGCACAAATAAAGGGGAGTGGAACGTCTGTTTCAGCTGCCTCTCCTTGTCAAAGAGAGGCGGGCATCAGCCGTGCCCTCCATCAATCCATCATTCTGTCCTGTCCCTGTGGGGGCTCCCCTTTCATGCCCACCTGTTACTGTTATATAAAACTGTATATGTCAGGATGGGAAGAGCAGGGGAAAAATCCCAGAACGAAATGAGCAAAGTAGATAAAAGCTTTGTCTTCTAATGGAGTTTAAAGTGTCACCTTATTAAACACTCTGAAGCAATGCTTTGATGAACGTGCACAAGAGGGATTTAATTGTTTTATGAATAAATATCTGTGTTTTAGACTGAACATGTCCTTTTCACTCATATTAATAAGAAATAACATTGAGGGCAAAGTATCATTTTAGCTTTTAGCAACTTTAATCTTACTGATATTGAAAGTTATAAAGGGCAAAATGTAGGTTTCATCTCGTATGTTTTGTGTGTTTCGTAGTAAAATCGTAAATAGAAAATAACAAATTAAAGAAATTTATTCTTTTTTAAATTTGTTATGACAAATAAAATTAGTATGAAAAGATGCTTTTTTAAAACTGTTTTTCTTTGTTTTAAAGAGATCATTGAGTCTGCAGATCTGAAAAGAAGCAACCCATAGGCAAGGCAAGTTCATTTGTATAGCACCTTTCATGTACACGACAACTCAAAGTGCTTTACATTGAAACAGAAAAAGCATAAAAACAGCAGAAATTACAATAAAACCATAAATTAAATAAAAGTAATTAAAAGAAGATCAGATAAAATTACCATAGGAGAATGTGTCGTCACTGGCATGGTGGGGGACCCTTCTATGTAATAAACCACCTTATTATAGATTCTTGAACTTAAAATATGTTTTCAAGTTATTTACATACACATTCTCATTATGATGAGAAATGGCAGGGCTTTCTCGTTTGTCCTCTTCATTTTAAAATTAATGACACTGATGACTCCTTCATATTTAATTAGCAAAATTAGATAAAAGATTTTCTTCAACTGCTGCTCCATCAGCTATTTATTTATTTGGCCTTTATTTTACAAGTTAAAACGCTTAAGAACTAATTCTCATTTGCAAACATGACCTTGTCACGAGTTGCAGTGATGCAAAAGGAAATATAAAGCACATTGATGCATAAACATACCAAGCTCAATAAAAATACACATCCAACAAATTAATTTATTTCAACTTAATTTGCAATTTCAGAATAATATCAATAATTCTTACCTTCTAATGGCTCATATAAACACATATAAATTAGTTCTGTGAGCATACACCTCTCTCTAAAGGTGCCTGTTTGTTCAACTCATGTATTGCACAACATGCGTGACACACAAAAACCAGGGAGTGCGCAAAAGGCCTAAAACACACACACACACTGTGGTAGGCATTGCATGGTGGAATGGCAGTGTTTGCAAGGTTAAGGATGGAACTGAGCATAGGTTAATTTGTCATTTAAAAGTATGACTGCAGAGCAAGTGAAGTCATTTTCTGAACGATTTTTCTTTGATTTCTACGGTTATTATAAAGAAAAAATACACAAATATCATATGTATTGTGTGTGAAATTATCTGGGAAAAGCAGTTCTCTGGCAGTTCTCCGTTCAGAAAACATTTAATTAGTATTGAAGAACGAAAGATGCTTTTGAGGGGCTCTATCACTTGTACATAGTGGACAGGGAGGATGGATAGTGTGAAAAACAGGAAGGGTGGATCATTTGAGGCCTCTTGCAGCTGTCGTTCTTCTTTACCCTGAGGCTGCATGAACACCCAAACACACACACACACATGCAAATTCATACAGAAACCAAACAGGCCTTACAACTAACACATAAATCACCTTTTTAACAAAGAGACTGACATCTAATCCTAACGGATAGGACAGATCCCTGTGAGAATGGATGATTGTGAAGCTCAGAGCATCTGAGTACGTCTTAATATGCATGTATTCATAAAGTCCAGTGTGTGTAGATGTGTGTGTTGATACCTGAGTCGGTCAGACTCTTGGTTCAGGAGGTGCAGATTTCTCCCAAAAGTCAAAGTCTTTTACTTACTTATGTAACCCTCACATACACACAAATACTCAACAGGCATACTCACACAGGGAGGCTCACAAAGTCATCCTTATCCCTGTTTCCGCCTTGCAAATCAACACATCCGTATAGATTACCCCACACACCTTAATCTCCTCCTTAATTCCTCAATGTCTTAGTCAAAGGTACAAGCCAGCAGAACCCAGATTAGATTAGGCTGGAACCAAGCAACGCAGCATAAAAAAAACTTGCAACATGCATGAAATAAAATGTAATCAAATCCTGAGTCAACCGTTTGCTTCAGATTTGTGAGTTAAATCCAGCATGATTACAAAGTGTCAAGGATGTAATGTTACATTTTCTGCATGCAACACAAAATACCAGATGGCACAAATATGCTGTAAATTGTTGGATTTAACACTGATGCAAGTTTACTGATAAAATATTTAATACAGAGGGTTTTTTTAACATGTAATACAGGGTGTAACTAATTACCGTATGTTGTCCTGGGGTCACTTCTAAACAATTAGAACTGCAACTTTAATCATATGAAATACTATGGTAATTACAATTATTATTACTATTATTATTGTTATTATTAATATTTTTATTATTTATAATAATATTATTAAATAAATAAACAACAATTAATACAAACATTAACACCAAATTGTTGTATTTAATTAAAATAATTTGCCTAAACTGGCAAAAACATGCAATATTAAACTGAAAAGTATTTAAAAATTCACACAAGCTAATGCATGTTTGATCACATGAAAAAGTCGGTAGTTTATGATCATGTGATCATGTTTACACATGAAGCTAAAGCTAAGATTTGTTTGTCCATGCAGAAACATGCAACAGTAAAGGTATAAAAACAATACAATAACATGGGAATTTAATCTTTTATTTCCATTTGTAAGAAAAAAGAAATGAAAAGGGTAAACTCTGTTAAAGCACAGGCTTGGTTTGCTATGCAAACTGTTATTAGCTCTTTTTTAATAGAAAACATCCTTCCTGTGCTTATTTGGAGAATTTTCAGCCATTCCTCCTCCACACGGCCTCTATAGGAATGAATAAATCTTTGTCTTAAATATGGAGCCAGGGATTTTTTTAATTGATGCAAAGAAGTTTGTCATTCCTATAGTTTTAAAACCCCTGTTTGGTACTCTCTAATCCTTTACCTTCTCAAAGCACTCACTATCAAAACGATACTCAGATGTTAATTATTAGCTGTGTCCTAATTTGTACACATTTCTAAGTGTGGATTTCTCTGCTACATGGGTCATAATAACGTTCCAAGTACTTCATGGATTTGGACCAATTCATCCTACAAACCTACACTTCTTTTAGCTTGTAGCAAAGAAAACAAGCAGTGGATCCTTTGCAGCCTCTTTTCGCCCAGAATTTGCAGAAGAGCAGCAGTTGTGGTTAATAAACAGCTTTTGTTTTGTTTACATATACATATTTGTCCCAGTAGATAAACTGGGACAGCAGTAGATTTGTGTCCTACTTGATGACAACAAATAAATCTAACTCCATGCCTCTCCCAGGATTATTCTTACACTGAAGTTATCATTCACTTGACAAGGCGAGCTCTCAGCATGAAGAGAGCTCGCCTGGACCCATTGCTCCACGTGTTTTCAGTTTTGATGCACAGGTAAATGAATTTAAATTCCTGCCTCCATTTTCATTCATTCATTCTTTTATATAGTTGCGCTTCATCTAAGAATCGGATGACTTTAATTGGATAAACATCACAATTGCTTGGCAACAGCAAACTTGAGCACTATTGGTAAGTCAACTTACAGCTTACAACCAGTAAGCAGCTTCTGAGTCTGTAGACTATGTGCACGCCCCCAATGCTTGGAAAAAGAAAACTCTTGTGTTATTAAACTAAACTAAAGACTAAACAAATTAAAGACAGTAAAAAAAAACAAGTCTAAACACACAGAACTGGTTTTGCCATTGCACATGGTAGCTTTGAGGTAATCTATTTGCACATAAACTGTCCAACAAGAGCGATTAATTACTGAGCGAGAGAAAGTAAAGTTTTCCCTCCTCTATGTCTTGAGCCACCAGCTTTACGAAGGCTGGGACAAAGCTGTTGTGGAAGCAGAGCTCTGTGAGCACTGCTGCGCTCAGGCCCGGGGTGGCTCAGGTTGTAGCCTGAGTCCTGAGCAGAGAATGGGCTATAGGTGGGGTATGCCCCTGTGTATGCACTGTGCTTTTCTCCTGCTGTGCTGTGTGAAGACGCTCTTTAATGGAAAGGATGCCAGAGCTGCTTGTCCCAGGTACTGTTCCCTGCCCACGCTGTATAGCTGGTCAGGATGCTTTTATCGAGTCTTCTGTAGGCTTGGTTGAGGAACTAACGTTCAAGCCTGGCCTTCTTCAACAGCCTGATGAAGCGCAGCCTCTGCTGTGCTTGTTTCACTATGGAAACAGTAGTTTTTGTCCAGCTGAGGCTCTGTGGTTTGAAGGCCAAGGAACGTTGATGCCGACTGGCTGCAGAGAGGAGCTCTCCTCCTTTAATCCACAATGAGTTCTTTTCTTTTGTCTATAATGAAAACAAGATTATTGTCCTTTCAATAGACTGTGATTCTATGAATCTGGTCTCTGTATGCAGACCTTTCTCCTTCTCTGATGAGGCCAAGGATAGAGTTTAGAGCTGAGGCAGCAGCCCTGCAGGGTTCCTGTACTGACTTATCCCTTGTACTTGTCACTTTTTGTCTTACTTCCTCTGATAATCCTCTGTTACTTCCTCTTCCTTTGTGTTTTTGATGAATTAGCTATGATGCACATTTGGAACATCATGTCTGTTGGCATCCAGTCACTGTCATGTGAGAAAAAAGCAGCTGTCACATGATGCCTCGGGCTGGAAGACGAGCTGTGAAGTGCTGTATCTTAGCCCAGGGATGCTGCAGGAGCAGTAACAGTTCCATGAATGTGCATAATGAATGGCAGTGTGCTGTCATTATTTTAAGTTACAATCCTGTATATTATTGCTTTAAAATGTTCAAAGATGTTTGATCATGAACATCTGAACATTTATATTTTATTCAGTTAACTACTCACTGTGATATATAGTTTTATAAACTTGGTTCTATGTTATGATCTACGGTTTTTTATTGGATTTCCCTTTGCCTTTTTTCTGCTTTGAGATTTTCACTGTGTTTATTCCCAGGACTCATCTATTCCCTAATCCATCACCATTGTTCTAAAGTTCATTAGCACAAATGGTTTGATTCCCTTCACCTGTTCTTTGCTAAATGTCCTAAAACTCTTTGGTTTTATTTACTCTTTACTTGATGGGTTATTGTCTGTATTTCTGTTTTACAGTTTTGTTTTCGGAAGTCTTCTGGAAACCTGTGTTCCCTTCATCCGACTGCTTTCCGTGTCTTTGCCTAGCTTTCTGTCCTGCTCCCATGCATGACATAATAATGCTGTATGTAGACTGGAATTCTTTCCACTGTCACTGAAAACATGAAGCCACATGCGTAGTAAAAGCCTATTTAGCATAATCACTGATAATGGTTCCTAACCAAGGTTGCCTCTAAAGTGTGCAGAGGGTCTTAGATGCTTTAGTCAGAGCCATTGTGATTAAAAAATAAGACCAAGACAAACTTTTTAAACTTGATCCTCAAGTGAATAAATTGGGGCGTCTTTCATCCATTATCTGCATCGCTTTTATCAATGAAGGGTCGCAGGTAGCTGGAGCTTTTCCCAGCAATCAATGGACCAGAGGTAAAGTATACCCTGGATGGATCTTGAGCACAATAGTTAGCTGAAATATTTTAAAATAAGTATCTTTAGTAAAAATGTTAAAAACAACAAAGAAAAAAAAAAGAAAAAATCTATTTACAATGCTACAGCTTGTGTATCTTGTTCATTTCCATACCTGCACTGGAGTTCAGTGAAGTCAGTGAGCAGGTGTAGTTACAGTGGTGGAGACCTTTATCTCTATCCTGCTAACCCTGAATTTTCCTGCAACGTTTAATCAATAAAACATGTCTGAGACCATGCGCTCATGTAGCAAGGTTTTTGTAAAGCCTAATAGTCAATTGCTAGTGCTACATGTAGACAAGTAGATGATTTGTTGCAACTTAAAAAAAACTTTTTTACTTATCGACTCAGGCAGCCTGCAGTATTTGTAGGTAGAATCTTATTTCAGCCCAGAGTGGGGTAGAAGTCTTGAAAACATTTGGTGCAGGACGTTTGCATTTGAAAGTATGCAGTCATATTTATGCGTGTGTTTAAATTGACTGTGCTGAACATGACCACACACATGGCCATTCAACGAAAGAGCTCATAGCGTGGTCTCTCGTGTCTGTTGCAGGTGGAGTATGTTACAGCTAATGTTTTCTAAGATCTCTACAACGCTACCCCAGAAGCCCCCGTGGAGCCCCCACCACACACGCCATCTCCCCGTCTCTCTACAACAATCCTCTTTGCTCCTTTGGGTCTCTAAGCATCTCAGTGCAGTGATGGTGGCTCGCTAAGGATTGTCCTAATCTCTCCTGTTCCTTTAGAAAAGGGCTGAGCATAACCGAACACACTCTCCCTATCGCTCCAAACCAATTGGTTACATGGATATATATTTTTCATGTTTTCTTTCTTCGGTATCAGTTTCTCTAGCCTCCCACCTGCCTCTCAACTCCTTCCTATATAACTTTGCCTCACCTGGAAGTTGAACTAATTTGAAACAGGATCCTAGCAACAAAGATAACGAGGGTTTTAGCTTGTAAACTTTGAGTCCATTACATTTTTACGTGGGATCAGATGAGTGTATTAGTTACTTACAAAAGTTATGACCATGTGGATTTTTTTTATTTTGGGGACAAATGAATAAAAGTCCCACTTAGTGAGGACTCACCCAGAAAAATAAGAAACTATGTAATCTATATAACACCAGTTAAACTGAACTATTTTAATTCTAATATACCGGACACACGCGTAAAGACCAGAAGGGTACTTAATTTCATTGTATGTGGGAATGCCCATATTTTTTCTTTTTGGGGTAATGTTTTTTATTGTGCTGGTAAAATTGTAAACAAGATTGTTCCCATTAACCCTAAAATGTGTTTGTTGCATATCTATCCTGAGGACTTTGTAACATCTAAATATGTTGGATATCTGTTTTCTAGAGGCCAAACGTTGCATTGCTACTTTGTGGAAATCTGAAACTACCTGTACTATCTCACAATGGTTGAAAGGAATGTCTTTTTATTTTGCTCTGGAAAAAATAAGCTACACTTTTAAAAACAAGCTTGAAGATTTCTGGGAAATCTGGACTAAATTTCATAGCTTTCTTAAAAACAACAACATACCTATAGATGGCTGGATAAATGAAAAAGACTAATATGACTACTAATATTTAAACTGTAATAATCACCACTGACTGCTATTTATTTTGTCACCATGTGCCTTATTGGTTCATTCATGCTTGTGTTTTTTGTTTTGTTGTGTGTTTCTGTCTGAAAAACAAACCAATAAACATGTTTAAAAAAAATGTAATAATTTTGGAATGTCTGCATTATTTGTATTAATTTAGCATCTTTTAAAGGTTTATTTTTCATATTCTTTAATCTTTTATATCCCTTTGTATTCTTTTTAGGCAGCAATTTTGACAGTTTTGCATGTCAGCTGGTTTAGTGTTTTTGGATCATAATAGGCCCCTATTCTGTTCAAAATATGCTATTTTCATTAAGCTTTTTCATGTTTTGTTACCTATATTATGCATTTATTTGTAGCTAGTTTAATTCCTCTTTGTAGTAATTTTACAGCTGCTCAGTAAAAGTGTTTTTATTTATATCTTTTTTGGATGTCTTCTCCCTGACTTCTTTGTAAACCTGCTTAATATGCCTGTTTTAATGCTTCTGTGCTTTGAATCACGCTGCTGTTGAATTGTGCTATGCAAGTAAACTTGCCTTGCCTTAGCAACCCATCATTTCACACATCAAACTTTGAGTAAATAAAGCTTTCTCTTTTTGCTCCCACTGCTGCAGCAAATCCAGAAGTTACACTTCTGGGCTCCTGGGGTCGTTCCAAGGTTAAAAACTATTGGAATAAACTCTAAAACCAACAACGACAAACTCCTGTTTTTCTTGCAGGGACCAGTAAATCCTGTGCCGGTCTTTTTGTCTCCTGTGTTTTGGGTTTTTTGGGATGTTTTTAGCACAGCTGCTATTAGCTTTCATGTTAATCCCCTTAGAGAATAAACTCATTAGAACATTAATCACTGGATTCTAATTACCTCTCTCTCTCTCTGTCTCTAATTCAGGTACTTAGACAAGCCACCCTTCTCTGAATCCACAGGGAAAGAGTTACAGTAGAATGAATAGATAATTCAGTCGACCTAACTACTACAGTTTATTTACTCAGTGCTTAATAGAAATTTAGTGTTTCTACCACAAGTAGCTGTCTGGACTTTTTAAAGCCTTCCTGTCTTGACCGCTGAGCATTACTGTGATGAACTGAAGGATATGCAAGAGTTATGTTGAAACAAACAAAAAAATAATTTTATCAATTGAGGTTTTTTCTCCATTCTGTTGCTGAACAATAGACATAACATTTCAACATGTCATCCAACCAAATACTTAAAGGTGGAGTGTGTAACTTATGCATGTGTGTTTTTTTATTGTATAATAGGTGGCGGGCACCCTACAGCTGTGTCTTAATTCAGAGACTGCACACTTCAAAGTGCGGATTCATCGACCGCCTATGTCCGAGTTGCCCGAGTCCGGTCCTCGAGATCTACCATCCTGCAACTTTTAGATGCATCCATCGTCTAACACAGCTGCATCCAATGAAGAGCTCGTTAGCAGGCCTCTGTGGGGCTGGATGACCTGCAGCAGTGGAAGTTCAGCTACTTGATCCAGGTGTGTTAGAAATGGTTGCAGGATGGTAGATCTCGCGGACCGGACTTGAGCACCCCTGCAAGCGCTGTCCCAATTCGAAGTGTACTTCTGATCCACACTTCAAATGAGCACTTTGTTTGGGGCCGAGTTAGCTTAAAATTAAGTGTACATGCTATGTGTCCTTCGCGGTCTCCAATCAGCCAGAATTCATTGCACACCAGATAGAAATGAATAAGCAGCAGTTCACTGCCTGCGAGGATGTTTTTAAAATAAATATATAAACACGTATTTATCCCAGCAGACAAGCGGGGACGGCAGTATGTCCCATGAACAGAAATTAATTTTATTACATGCATCTGATGAGGATAGCTTTTCTGGGCTGCCTCCTCCACATGTTTGTAATTTAGACACTCAGGTAAATGAAAATGAACAATATTGAAATATTTGGCTTCGTATAAAAGGATATTGTCATGTTTTTTGTTTAAGAATCAGATCACTATATGGATGATAAACATAGCAAATGACATTGCTAGCAACACAGGACGGGAGCAGTATGGGTAATTCTTGTAGAGTAGATGGCGGTCTCATGTCAAACGTAAGGCGCACTTTGGAGTATTCAGACTATGAAGCTCACTTAAGGCGCTTTTCCATCAGTTCCTGCGCGACGCGACTCTACCGGCCCGGGCAGTACGATATTGTACTGGATTGCTTTTCCATTACAAGTCGCGATCCT
>JBAMHV010000015.1:4212784-4223597 GCA_037177535.1 Pseudomugil gertrudae
TAGTTCGGTAGTGGCTTTTTGTTTTGTTCAATGTTCATAGTTAAGCAAGTGGACAGCCTGGGGGAAGAAACTCTTCTATTCAGACTTTTGTTGCCTGTGTCTTGTTCTCATAAAGAGTTTATGAAGGTTAAATGATTATCTTTTGTTTCTATTGATTAAATTGAATCAAATAAAGATGCAAATAAACTGGGTTAAAAAAATGTCAATCAGTTTAGATAAAATTTTATTAATCCACTATCAATTCATGACAATGTGGGGGTTGATTCTTTTTCTTTTTAAAAAAAAAAATACCGTGGCTGTGTCTCAATACCATAGTGCGCTGGAATCAGTGCGCACTGTGCCCTTTTTTTCCTGTAGTGCACACCATTATGGGTGGAATGCCCTGCCCTTGTCTCTCCGAGAGGCCGACTCTGTTGATTCTTTTAAAAAACAGCTGAAGACACTTTTAATCAGACAAGCTTTTAGTTGACCTGGTTTTATGTTTTATTGAGTTTGTATTATTGTCTCATCTTTGTTGTTTTTTTTTTTTTAATTTGCTTTTTGATATTACAGCACTTTGTAAAGCATTTTTATCTGTGAAAAGTGCTATAAAAATAAAGCTTACTTACTTACTTACTTACTAAGTGCTGTCTCATACTGTGGTTTGCCACTTACCGGTAGTGACCGGAAGTCGGAAGTCACATATTATTTCGTCAGAATTACTATTTTGTGTACCCTACACGGATAAAAACTGCTAACATTTACGTGTGCTAACTGTACTTATCAGTTTGTAATTCAGCTCCTCTTTTTTCCTTAAATGCCAGTGTGTACGCACTACGCTCCTAAATATATTGCAGGAAGTAGTGTTAGTGCGCTGATTGAGACACAGCCACAATATACATTTCTCATGGTAACTTCAATATTCGGTGGATGTTAGCAGGCGTATCGCTGCTTTGCTTCTGTCCAAACTCTGCTTCTTTCTCTGGGAAAATGACAAAAATCAGGATTTTAACTTAGTACTTCGAATTACTTCTTTTTTTCTGAAATCCAAGATAAAAATTCTAAATGTATGGCTGGAAAACTATCATGAACTTTGTAAATGACAAGGATAAATGTGTTTTGGTGGAATCCATCATTGCACCTATATGCAGACATTTCTCACCAAGATAATGACAATTTTAGATTCTTGTCATTCATCATAAACCAGTTAGCAGCTTATTACGTCTCACATTAACACATTAAACACTAAAGCTGACAAACTACTCCCCAACCTGTCATTTACAACATAAGGCTGCAATACAGCAGATTATATAATGTGTTTATTCTGTTTCTGGTCACCACAGATCATGTGACTACCAGCTGTCACCATGGCAACCAGGATGTCCAATCCAAACTTGTGTGAAATTTATTTATTTTTTCATTTGTAATTAATTCTTTCATTGTTATATATCTTTGCGATGGACTAGCAAACTGTTCAGAGATACCTAGCCTCTCACCTCTCACCTGCTAATTGATAGCTCCAGCCATCCTGCATCCCTGGATGGATGGATGGATGGATGAATAAATGGATGGATGGATGGATGTTACATAAGTGTTTGATAAAAAATAAAAAAAAGATCTAGAAAATTTGTAGATTTTTTTTTACTTGCTTTATTGTTGTATCACTTGGGGTATTTTGAGCTCCTGCCTGCATTGCATTGTAGTTTGTATTGACCCGTCTAGTAACAACTGATGCTCTCTACTTATTAAGATGCATTGTGGGTAATTTTGAGTGCACAATTATTTAATCTTTGGACATTCAGACTCCTGTAGAAAATGGCATGAACACTATATAGGGCAAAAGGGTATAGTGTGGATGATTATACACAGACTGGATGTTTTGAAAATAACAGGAAGTGATGTCACCACAAACGTACAAAGTTCTCCAAAGTAAATCCAATCAGAGTGTTTTATAAATAATTATTATTGGTGTTAAAGAAATCTCTTCAACTGATTTTATGCAGAATCTAATTGAATTATACTTAATCCAATTTCCAATGAAGTGAGCATTGAATATAAATGTCAGAAAACAGATGAAGTCAGTCACAATTCCAGGATAAATTTAATCAAAAAGGGAAAAATCATCCATGTGATTGATTAAAATTTAGTTTACAGTTTTTTTCATGTGCGATTTGCAAAAATGATCAATTGAAGTATTGTAGTGACACATTGTTTTTTATCAGTTTGTAATTCAGCTCCTCTGATTAGCATAACTGAGTTATTGTAACCCTTTTTATTTTGTTGAGTACAAATTATATAAATTCAATATTAATTGATGAGCAATCATATCGACACACTTATATTTACATTAAGTTATAAAATAGCATTTTGTTTTGATTTATTGTATTTTTTTTCTCCCTTAAACTTTGAAATTGTGGAAAGAGATCATTTAAAAAGATCTGGTTTGAAGAAGAGTTGCACCTGTGCAGGATATGACAGGACAACATGTCTGAGTCAGGCCTGTGTACACACATTAGTTTGCACACATTTGGGGCCTGACGGGCAGTCAGGGTAGATGTTATCGTGCCAGTCTTGTGTTGTTTCTTCAGGTGCTTTTACAGCAAGTCAGACCATGCAGTCTGCCTGCCCTGTTTGCCCTGAACACACAGCTTTGTGCACACATACACACCATTACAAAACACAAACACTACATTTCTTTCTCTCCAGCTTTGATGTTTGCATATAAAGCATAGCCATTTCTAAGAAATATAGTCCTTCATCTTTCCTCTCATTTCAATTTGCTCCCCATTTCACTTGCAATTTTTTTCTTCTCCTCCTATCTTCATCATTTTCCTTGCTCCCTGCCCACATCCTTCCCCCTTTTCTTCCCTCCATCCTCCTGTTTCTTTCATCCTTCAATCATAGCTCTCTTCCAACTCCCTTCTTGTTGTTTTAAGTGAGTGTCATCAAGCTCACAGATGTTTAGCACTATTTCACCATCTCTCCTACACACACACTCGTGCCCAACACAAATGCACATACAAAGAAAGGGCTGCTGGAGTAATCATGTCATGTAAATTACCCAGAATACCAAGAGGCCTCTTCACCTGCAATCAGCCTCACTATACTTTAGTCCCACCTGTTTTTAACTAGGAAAAAAAGAGAGAAAGCCTTCTTCAAAATGAAAGTGGATGCAAGTTCTCTATTCTTCCAGAAATGTAGGTAAAAGAGGGAAGATATTTTGCACGATATCTCATATTATTCTGTTTTAACACCTGATTTTATTCTGTTGTGAAGACTTCAGGATTGTGCAATCACTGGGAAGTCTGTAAATGTCTGCTTCTCTTGTCTCCTCCAGCTGCACGATCACAGCAAGTCAGCATTATTTTCAGCTAGTTAGCACATTGAACTGGCAAACACTTTCTTTATCTTTAATCTCTAAACTTGTGCTTGATCAGTAGTGTAAACACACCATCACTAGTGTTTTGTCTTCATTTACACATCTAGAAAATGCCCAATGGGCCAGAGGACCCATTGGGCATTTTCTATCATGACTGGTTCTTTCAGTTGGTTTGATGAGCAAAAAGCCCTAAAGGCCTAAACCTTGACAGAGAAGACAGATACACAGACAGAAAACCAGTTTGGTCCACCCTCTGCACCTGCTAATTTGGTGTGTTTTGCAGATCCGTCACTCAATACAGAGGAACAATGCTACCAGATATCATGCGTATGAGTTGTAGAGATCACAGGCAACTGACAAAAAGAGCAAGATAGAAGAGCTGCAGGAACAAGAAGGCACATAAAACACCAAATAAAAAGTACTAAAAAAAGACAGAGTAGAAGCTGAGAACAAAAACATTATTCTTTTACCCCTTCTTGTGTTTTTGGATGATAGTAAATGACTTAATAACGGTAAATTACCACAACCAACTGGTGTCAAAACAATGAAGTGAAATCTGATCTCAGCACTGCTTTTTGGTGGATGAACACCATGACAACGTAAAAGACTCATAGAAGCATGAGGCGATGTATGGAAATGTTAGAAAAGGATGTCTATGGTTACATAAGGGAGCATAAATGGGCCTTTAAAGGAGATTGCTGCTCTGTACTATCACATTATAACATTTTGTCTCTACAGCTGGTTGAGCAAAATAAACCATAATACTGCTTTGAAGGATGAGGTTTGCTGTGTGAGTGCAATTATAGGAAGTCACCTATTAGGAGTTTATAAGACAGGTGTTTGAAACTTATACCAACACAATTATAAACACTTTATTAGGAAAATACACAAAGCAATACTTTTAACTCATTGAGTCAATATAAAATAAAAAAATTGAACAGGTATTTTAGTGCTCCGTATTGTATCTTATTACGGTAGATATTATAATGTTTTATTAGGAAAGGCACCAGTAATTTTAAGAGGGTTTTTTTTACCGTGCCTGGGCGGACAAAGCCTTTGTTCAGGCACATTTCCTAAGTAGATTTTCTGAAAGACCTTTGCTGACCCGCTTTCTAAACGAGTTTATACATCTGCCTTGAAACTGCTCTTTCATAGCATCTGCTGAAGAATCCAAGGCTCTTCTCTTTCTGTTAGCGACTGTAAGTCTATTGATTTTACTCCCTTGTTTGTAAGTATTCATCTCAGCATGTATGATCACATAAAAGTCAGTATTCTTCTTCTTTTTTTTTCTTAGGAAGTTAAAACTTAGACAATGCTTTAATTTTTATTTCATGAGTTCAAACTTGAGTTTATCAAGAAGCATTTTACAACATATTATCACATCAACTTATGCTGATGTAAGCTAAAGTCTGAAGATAATGTATGACTTCTTGCTGCTCCATAATGAGGTCTACTTTCTTGACAACAATCGTTTTGCTGGAGAAGGTGTCGGTTTTCAAATGGGGGATATCTTTCATTTTGGAAGGAAAGGGTTTACCGTCTGTGTCTCAGACCGCTGCCAAATCCAGTCAGGCTTACTGCACTTTACCTGCCACTGGCCATAATGCAAGTGCAGCTTAAAATGTGACAGGCTTGGCAAGGCATAAATAAGGATTAGCTGTTTGTCATATGTGGTATATAGAATAGCAGCAGCACGTCTTAGTTGAATATAAAATGCAACTCAGCTGTTAGTGTCTGCTGGAAATGGCTAGTACATGGATTAAATAGAAAAAAATCATCAAAATTACATTTTACAGTGTTGGTGGAACATTTTTTTTATTTTTTATTTTTTGAAATGGTGCGAAAATGTGAGATAACCATATGACACAGTATAATTAAGGATGTAATTTTTACTCATGTCGCCACAACACAGAAGATCTTGTGGAATGAGGGTCGAGCAGCTGGAGCAGGTAGCTTACTTAACTGGTAGATGTTTTATTAATGCAGAAATCAAATAAATATTTGTACTTTTATATATTTTCTGCTCCTCATCATCACTGCACTTTGTATATTTAAGAGGTTTTTTTCATCCTCTATTTCAACTTGTCAATATATTCAACCAATGTCACATCTTGTTTTGATTATCAGTAGTTTAAAAGTTGTTTTCCCCATTTTATTTAATTAGTTATTAGATGCCAAGTCAAGTTGTAAACAACAGTTTATTAAAAGTGCCTCTTCTGAACAGTTTTATATTTGAGCAAATCATTTCACACAGGATGGAAAAGGTAACACCAACCTTGTGATTTTTCTATGACCATAACTTTTTTAATTATGTAAAACAAACAGAAGTGTTTTAATAATGTCAGAAGTTTGCTAAAGTATGATCACAATGATTACCATCCCCATACAGGAGCGTACAAAAGCCCCTCTGGTAGAAAAGCAGGAAATAATTTGGTCATTTCATGCTCGTGCATCTTCATGCTTAAGTGTACATGTACTTTCATGATATTCTATTCTCAATTTGTTGAGTTTAATGAGGAGTTGCCAACTCTTTGCTGCTCAAACAGCTTTCCACAAAGACAAAGAGTGTGAGATCGTTTGTGAAATCAGACACGGCTGTGTCTCAATCAGCACACTAACACTACTTCATGCACTATGTTTAAATGCATAGTGCATATACACTGACATTTAAACAAAAAAGTCAGTGCACTGAAAAGTACCCTGATGCTGCCCTAAAATTAGCCAATAATCTGGTGTGAAACGATGGACACTTCATGCACTAAACCAACGCCATCTTGTTGATCTAATGGAAAAGGAAGTACTGGACTTTCAAAATAATGGAGGCAAAGAATTCTGCAGTGGAGGCTAATTTGTATAAATGTGAGTATAAAGCTATTTTGTTACTGTTCTAATGTATACCACAGCGTGCTATCTGATGTTGTGATTACAATAATTCATGGATTCAATCATTTGGTTGAGATTGCGGTAACCAACCCAGTACAGTTAGCATACGTAGATGTTAGCAGTTTTTAGCCGTATAGTGGACACAAAATAATCATTTGGGCATGAAGCAGAATAGTCTAAGCGGTCGTATGTCACTACTGGTAGGTGCCCAACGTCCAGTGTTTCAATTGAGATAGCACTTACCCACAATAGTGTGCATTACAGAAAAAAGTGCGCACTAACACTACATTCCAGTGCACTACGTTATTGAGACACAAGCACTGACGCTGGATAAGAAGGCCTAGTTAAGTCTTTAGTTCATCCCAGATGTGTGTAATCAGTGTGAGACCAGAACTCTCAGGTTCTGTCACACCCGATGTGCTCATCCATACCTTTATGGACTTTATGGACTCTCCTTAGAACATCTGAATTCAGTGAGGAGGTGTGCCCCCTGTTTGTTAGCTACATATTTAACTTTATGAAACCTAAACATAGAAAATTGAGCTACACAATTGTGTATACTTAATAGAACTGAAATCTCTCCAAGTCATACTCAAGAAAAAATGTTTTTTTTTTTTTTAATTTAATCCAATGGGATTATGGCTAACGGTGTAAAAACAGCCTTAGTTTAGAGCACCGGTTCTACAAAATGTCATTATGCATGTAAATTCAGTTTCTTCTTCCTATATCAAGGATTGCTTTAATAACAGTTTTTAGTATTTAAAATCCAAATTTGATTAATTTCTGCAGCAGGACACCTGCAGTAGTTGCTAGAACTGCATTTATTGCAGTTAAGGTATGGATTCAAACACACACACACGCACATATTAACAGCTTATGTTTTGATCATGCAGGTTGGTAATGTAGTAATTACATTACATGCCATCAAGGCTGGAAGGGAGAGCGAGTCTACCAGAATACTTTGACCTTCATGAACTTGTTATTTGTTCAGAGTTGCACAGAGTTTCTCTTTGAAAAAAAAGATACAATAAAATAAAGAAACAGTTATTGCTAATTCATAAAGTTACTCTATTGAAAATGTCTACAATACATATTGTGGTCAGTCATAAAGCTGAAGGACACTGCTCTTGTATGGATTATTTAAACTAAAGACCCAGTTTTTCTCAACGCTAAAGATGGATACAGAGCATTTCATCTGTTTCCTGCATCTTTGCTAGTTGTCAGTGTACAGAACCCTGGCAGATGCAAACAGAGTAACACCCTGGAAACCACGGGGCAGTATTGAGCTGTATGGGCGACTTGCTTTGAGAACAAAGATGAAGGCATGATCAATTTAACAGACGCACAGACCACTGCTCTCTTCTGCTTTGCCTCTCTTTAAGTCTATTTCTGAAACTGTTAATTATGATATGTAAAAAGGAGCATAACTGAATAAAGCGTCAATAAGTGTGTCATTAGGAAACGTAGCTCTGTTTACTGCACATGTGAGCAAAAACAGGCAAATTTATCAGGATGCTTTCAGCTATTTTAAATGCTAATGAAAATGTCCCCTGTGTCATTCACACTCATCATCATCATCATCCGTGTCACATGACCTGAGACATTGACCAGCTGTGTATCTCTGTTGCACATGCACGCACACTATCGTGCATGCACACTTATAGTTAAGTTTAGGCTCATTCACCTGGGTGGGCCTGTCTGTCTGGCAATAGTGTGAGGATTAGACCAGAGATTAGACTGACAAAACACACACAACAACAGGAGGAAGTCAGGGTTGTGCATGTGTGTGAGTGAGTGAAAGAAAAAGAGAGGGAGAATGAGGGAAGAGAGTGAGGTGGAGAGCTTGGGTGTATGCATTTCTGTATGTGTGTGCGAACGCCGCTTAGGCTTGGAGGGATCTCCCAGACAAGTCACTCTTGCACTCTCTTCGAAGTCATCCAACCATTGAAGGCAAATCTTGTATTAATCCTTTCAGTTAACAGTGCATTCCATTCAAATCTGGCTTTTAAACTCTGTGCTAACTGTGCATTCCTTTCAAGTTGACTCGCTCAAAACGATATTACACTGATCACAGACAGGAAGCGGTAATTGTTTTTCACAAGGCACAGACTTACCTGAAACTGTCCTCTGCCCTCTTGTCTTATTTTAAATGTTAATCCCGGTTCAGTACACCCATTCCTGACCCACCCTGAGTCTGACATTTCCCTCGAGTTCAAAGTGAGAGCAAAGGATGACGTGGACTCCTCAAAGCTCATAAACCACTTCAGGTTATTTCTCTCAGAAGCAAAACAGGAAGCTTTTTCTGGCACAGAGTAAATAACACTGAGTTCAACCAATACATTTAAACAGATACAGAATTAAAGAGTAAATAAAAGGACTGTAGTAATGATCAGGTATAGTGATGCTTAACGTTGACAAATATCCCTTTAATCAGCTTTTCTATATTTCTGCATAACAAAAGGTTCACTACAAATATTCCCATGAATTATCTTTTATGTTTGTAGCTCACAGAGTTGCAATTAAAATGGGAGAAATACAACCTGCAGCTTATGTTCCTGGTCCATAAACACACAGCTAACCCTGCAGTTTCAATAAAAGCAACAAGAATGACTTGTTTACATCATTAATAAAGAAATGCAGCAACAAATTATTAACGTAGAATTGATCAAGTTTTCCTTTCAGCAGTTAGTTATTTTCTAATTTTTCCATATAGATTATTTTGCCCCAAAAAGTTTTGTTATTATCACATGAATGTAAATGTACCAGCTGAATATTAAATTTAAAAAAAAAGTTTATAATGATTCAGCTTTTCAGGCTGTCTGATCTCACCACTCTGAAGGTCCCCTGCTATGATGGTTGATTTTGATGTGATTTGTAACAAAAAAAAGCCAAAATAATATTATAAGACAAAATTTAAAAATATGAATGAAGAGATTTGTTCTTCTATACATTTTCCATGATTTTAAAACACAATCCATTTTTTAAAAAGCATCACTTTTGAGTCATTTGACACATAACTGTATCACATGGTAGATATTTACATATCCAATTTAGTACAACAAATTTCATGCCATCATGTTAATTAAGCTCCTCACAATGTAATAGTGGCTCCTCGTGTTTTCACAGAGATGAACTTTATTCCTCAAGGTCTGGGGTCCTTTGGGCTTTAGATGTTTCCCTGTTGCATTTGATTCAACGTGTAATGCTTCTACAACGGCCTTTATGAAGTTCAGTACAAGTCTGTTCACTGCACATTCGTTTGGATCAGGTGTGTTGGAGCAGGGAAACATTGAAAGCCTGCAAAAGCCGCCAAGGACCAGAGATGCTGATGCCTGATTTAGAAAAATCCATCAGAGTAGCACCCACAAGCGAAAACACACCTTGTAAGGAGGCATCTTAGCACTGCGAGGAAACAACACTGTATTCAGTCTGGAGTTTTAAATATTATAAACATAGAAGTAAGACGTATTAGTATCGTGATAATAAAGTTTTTGTGGCTAGATATCTTTTTTTTTTCCAGTAATGTTATGCATGTCATGTTTGCATTGTTAAGGCTTTTTGACTTGTAGATACGTAAATACTTCTCAGATTAGCCGAATATTTATTTTCATGTATGCAACTTGTTCCACCTGTTCCATAAACATGAGTCGCATCGTGAAAGTGTTGGTCCTTTTTTTCTAATCTGTCAATCAAATCTATTTCTTAACTGACAGACAAATGCACATGAGTGTGTTTTATTACATGGTGTCAGAGAGCAGGTCAGAGCTGTCAGTCAACACACATGTCTGTGTTAAGCTTCATCTGTCACTGGAGTCATTGTCAACACACCACACTGGACCAGGTTCATTCCATGCAGTCTGGTTTGTAAGTGTGTGTCGGAATAAATAAACCAGTTAATGAGGAGCGTGGGAAGGATGTGGACATGTGTTGTAGAGGCAGTAAACATATTCCACCATTTCTCCTCATCAAGCTGGTAAAAGTGATTCTACTCAAAGTATTGTTTTTATTTTAATGCAGTTATCCTGCAGATGTTTTTTCAACTACAGAAATCAGTAGTATATATAGTATATATAGTATAGAAAACATACAAACTATTTGTTAATGCAAAATGTAAAATGTGGATGGAGGCTGTGTTGTGAGAAGTTTGATGATACACATGAAGGATTGTGCTTTTTTTATGTAATGCAACTACAAACACACCCACAAATCAACCTTTATAAAAGAAGAATAAGCATGAAAAAGTTCAGTGAATTTGGGATGGACGAAAGCACGAAACAAAATTAAATATTGATTCTGCTTTTGTGAGAAGGACACTGCTGATAATGAAAATGTCTTTGGAGTCAGACCACAGTTGTTTTAGCCCCGGCCATTATGAGCCTTATAATAAACAGTGTGTAGCTGTGCAGTAGTTGGACATCATGTAAAATCGTTTCTGTTTCAAACTTTAATACCTGTTACTGTTACAAACTGCTTTTTGGACAACTTTTAAATAAATTGAAAGTATTTACAGAAATGTTAGATACCAGATAATGGATTAAACAATTAGCTTTAAGATTATACAGCTTATAGATC
>JBAMHV010000015.1:4266136-4278303 GCA_037177535.1 Pseudomugil gertrudae
TTCCATGTCTCCCGTGCAGATCCTCTCCCCAACAGCGACACATCCAGGATGACACCAACGCTGGCCAACCAGCACTGAGACTCCACCTCCCCCCAGGTCTCCACCGAGCCGTTCACTGTGGTCTGTACGGACCGTCATGAAGACGCATTACAGTCTGGGATGTGTTCATGCAGCCATGTCTCAGTGAAGAACATAAAACTGCACTCTGTATTGATGCCTCTACATATTAAAGTTTTCATCAAGGGTACTTTTTTCTTCAAAGTTCCCACAAAAAATAAACGATAAGTTTAATGAATCTACTGTCATGTGACAATGAAGAAGTGAGGTGAAGGACGGATCACAGGCAGATCACGGGACAAATAAAAATAATTATCTACTTTTACAACCAACTTAGTGGAACAACATAAAGGACCTAAATACAGACAAAAGCAAATAATTAAAGCCAAACCTACCGTAATCTAACTTAGAGAACATGATGTTAATGTAAGCAAAGGCACAAATATACTCCCCGACAATGACATGAGTCGTGTTCAATGTCCTGGCTCAGCAATGAAAAATCATTTGAGTGCACTAAATGTTATTGAATTAGCCATTTATTAACTCATCCTGCACCCTGGGCCACATGTTCATTTCATAGGAGGTCTCTCCCAGGTTGAAATTCAGCGGATGTGTAAAGTGGGGGACTGGGTTTTTTTTAGGTGTAGGTACCTTCCGTGTTATAACCTCTGTATAAGAAATGGACATAATACACATTCAGACGCTCTAAGAACACAGTTCTAAGGACTGTTACCACAAAGTTTGTTCTAAGAAGTGCATTTCCCCAAGTGAACCATTTCTCTTTGCATATGAGACCTTTGATAGGGACCAATGTGACGCATCCATCTGCAACTAAACAAACCCTGCAAAAAATAAGGAAGAGAAAAAAACACCACTAAGGAGCAAATACGGAGAGTGAGGAGGCCATTGTGTTCTTTGTCTGCATGACGGGATTATTAATCATGATCACATCAGGTGGTTAACATCAAGGCTAGAAGAGCAAAGGGGCCCAGAAGAAAAAGCATCAAGCAGCGGGCGCTACTTCTTCGTTTCACGGAGTAAGAAAGGAGCTCAGTGCTTCCGACAAAAGATACAACGTTTAAGTTTAACTGATCGAAGATGCGTGGACTGTATCCATGTCCAATGAGTAAAGATATCAGACGTTATGCTGCTAAAGGGCGGAGCTACCATCAACCCTGAAAAGACACTGCTTTGGAGTAGAAGCTAAAAGTTGTTATAGGAACCGAGGGCCACGGTCCCCAGATCCCATCTGTTCAAATGCACGAAGAAACGGCTCTATTCCTGAAAATGTTATCGGAACTTCAAAAGATTCCTGCAGACTGAAAGCAGCTAGACATGGTCAGTGTTGCTAAATAAACCGATTTCTGCATGGATTTAAACACTTTTCAAACTTCCTCAACAGTTTAAACAAACAAACTGCAATTATCAACTTTTGGAACAAACTTTAGCTAACATTAGCTACCATGTTAGCCAGCTAAGTTGCTAACATTGCTCTCCAATGACAGGACCTGACTGCCTGCAGTGTGAAACATCCATCAGGCTAATAGCATTTCAAACATTACCTTTTGATTATCAACACACACGTAAAGATCCTAAAACTTCACACAAACATGGTCTCAACTGAACCAGATGGAGGTTTTGACAAAGATGCTATGATTATAATATCAACATTTGATGAAGAAGCAGAATCTTTTTCTCTGAAAACGTAATATTTTAGGCACAATTTCTGACCTTTTTCATTAGCTGGCAAAAAAATGCAAATAAAAATAATTTTATTTGGAATTCAGTTGAATTAAAACATTATTAATGCAATTTGAAATAACTCGAATATAATAATTAGCGTATGACATCATCTGGCTACAGTGACCTCTCTTTTCCAGACTCCTACAATAGAAACAGTTGGCAACACCAGGCACGGTTATATTATTAAGCTGATTTGGCTGCTACATTCTCCACGTTTTATACGCCAGATCCCAAACACCTGATCGCGCCAAAACCTTTGTCCTTGAGACCAAATATACATAGAGGGGGATTATTATTGGAAGGTATTGGAAGTATTATGCTGACAGGATGTAGAGAATATAGAGTAATGACACTTCAAGGACTGAAGGGTAGTGTTTTATAGCTATAGATGTTTTTCAGCCCGGGCCTTAAAGCTTTTTTTGTTTTTTTTGGCTTCCCATATTTGTTCTTTATGTAAGTACAGTCCTACTGTCTGTAAAAATGTGCATATAAAATAAGAAGCACACCACACCTGATTAAGATTCAATAAAGCAATTAGGAAACTCTTTATTTTTGTTTACCTAAAACACAGTTTTTTTGTGATTTTGTTTGATTTTATTTTTTGTTGTTGTTTTTAAATCTGACCTTTCCAGCATGACAACAGCAGGATGATGATCTGGCTGCCGTGATGCTGAACAAATTTACTCTGCCAAGAGGAGCCTTTTAGACATGAGGGACCCTTTGATTCTTAGATTTTATTCTTTATTTTGTTATTTATACCATAAATATTTTTTGCCATTTCTGCTCATAACTGCTGAGTGAAAAGTAAAAAAACATAACAAAACGTGGGGAAAAAAGAAAAAGGATGAACAAAAGCAATTCAGGCTTTAACTTGATTTTTATGCATGTTTTGGGTGATTGGTGAAATCATCTGGCTCCTGAAACAGCTATGGATTATCACTGTACAGAAACAAATCAATAAAAATGCCAGCAGCATACATGTTTCTTGCTGTAAATTGGACAGGGAAAAAAAATCCATCGTCTTTGGTGGTTTCATGGACTAGGTAAGAGCAGTGTACTAAAGTCTGCACAAGACAAACTGCATCTCTGCTCTCACTTCATCCCTGTGGCCAGAGCTCTTTTCCATATACAAATCTCACGCCAAATCTTAATGTACCTGCAATATATTTCATATTTACTAAGGAATTAAATGTAAAAACCTAAATAATATGATATTAAGGTGTTTCTGGAAGCATCTCACATTACTTTTGATGGCTAAAACTTCTGCATAGTACTGTATATCTGAGCAGAATGTGCTCTATTTACACCTCTTTTCTGCTTTCATTTTTTTCCCTTCATCTCTTGCTCTCTCCTTTTCAACAGTTCACATGTGTGATAAACCATTTATCCCTCCAAGGACGTTTTTCCCATCCGAGCGTCCATCCAGTCAAATTACACACTCAACACATAATGAAGTCTGTTCCTATCGTGTCAGCACAGAGAGACCCAGAACTTACATCTGCTCCGGAATACCCCAGACAATAAACAATTCATTCCTCATGTTCAAATCTCATTTTTCGGACAGAGTCTTGACAATAAAAAGAAATAAATTACGCTGCAGCTGAAGGAACTGCCTCAACCATTCTGGAGATGTAGGGAAAAGTTTTTCTCAGAGTTTTTTTTTTTCTTGGCGAACAGATTCCTCTGAGCTAGCCATTATCTCAGGAAGGAAGTTAATTAAAGTGGCCCAGTCTGAATCAATGGGGAGAATTTGCAGCCGCACAACGGACAGACCGACGGACTGACGAGAAGAGCAGAGTGACGGCCATGACACCACTTCAGAGGAGAAGATTAGCCCAGAGACAAAACTCAGCTCTGATCAGCCCCTACACTGAGGCTCTCCTCCTGGATTATTCTTCTCCCACCCCCTCCTTTTATTTTCCATCTTTCCCCTTTCTATCCATCCATCCATGCCTCCCCCATCTTTCCGCCCCAAAAGAACTTAAGGGAGGCTTGTCTTCAAAGCTCGTTCCTTCCTTCCATCCCTGTAATTCCTCACATCATTACCAAGTTTCCAAAACTTAATTTTAGCAATTACACATGCAATTAATTAATAAATGTGCTGTCATTACAGCCCCTTGTGTGATCTGAGCCCCATGAATAGGAGGTTTGAAATAAAGTGGTCAAATGAACTGGGAGGGCTTCGGAGAAAGACGGAGGGAGGGAGAGAGGGAGGGAATGAGATTGTTATTAAGGGATTGCAGAGTTAATCGTTTGAGGAGCTGCTGCTCTATCAGAGGCAGAAGTCTGCAGGGAGTGCCAACGAGAAACAGACTGAGGAAGAGATAGAGAGAAAAGAGCGAGAAATGAACAGAGAAAGAGAGCAGCAGAGGCAGGGATGGAAAGACGGGATGGCGTGAAGGATGGAGAGCAAAGAAAGAGGCCGGAAGAAAAAAACAGGCAAATATGTGACACAAAAGATGATAAGAGGGAGGTGAGCTGAGGGTGAGAGCTCCGTGGAGCGCGCTCAGTCCATTCAGCCGGATTATTAATGAGATCAGCCAGTTCCTGGGTCACAACAGCAGCGTGAGCACTTTTAACGCATTGTTAGAGGAAGGAAAACGCTGTGTTAATGATCCAAAAATGCAAAGATAAGAAATAGATATTTAAATTGTGAGGCCATCAATTCTCCTCCTTTACATCTTCATTTGTCTGTAAAGTGGACTCTGAGGTGCAGATATATTTAGAAAATGCTAAAGTTCAATAGAAAGAAATGACAGAATACCCTCCTCCACAAAAAAAAAGAGTTCAGTCACTGTTTTTTCATAGTGTGACAGAGCAGTTTCTTTTGTGGCTGAAGAATCCAATCTTAGTGTGGACACACAGGCGGGAAAAAGGCTGCAGACTCATTTATCACCTCTGGATGAGGAACGGGATCAAATGACTGATTCTGTGTGTGTGTGTGTGTGTGTGTGTGTGTGTGTGTGTGTGTGTGTGTGTGTGTTTTGGATGCATGGCTTATGCATTACGGGAGCCTGTTGGCTGATATTGTGGTTTCATTGAAATTCATAGAGCAAAAAAGTTATGTAGAATTTCATAAGGAAACTGTGGACTAATTGATTTTCATGAGTTTGTGGAGTGGCTTTCAAAATTAAGAGCGTCTCTAAAGGTATTAAATTAATGTAAAGTCACTATCACCAGCAAAACATATATAATGATTTTTTATTGTTATAATTTAGCATTTCTTAGAATAATATATAATTAATGTCACAAATATTCAGCTAACCCTTCTTTGACAGTTTTGCTCATAGGCTTCTTTAATCTGTGATCATTTCTGTTATCTTATCAATGTAAAGCACTTTGAGCTGTCCTGTACCTAAAAGGTGCTATATAAATAAACTTGCCTTGTCTTAGCTTTACAGGAATCACGTAAATCACACTGATCAGATACAAAAACAGCTATTTTATATTAATTACAACACACTAAAAAAGCAGCATATTGAGTTTTTTTAACATGTTTTCCATCCTGCAGTGGTCTTCTATCATTTTCTTATGGCTTGGCCGTGCATCGTCATGGCAACTTCCTCTTCACATTGTTGTGGAAGCTTCTCAATCACAAAAACAAATAACATCACTTTGCTCCACCAACGTGAGCAGAGATCTTTAAAGCAACGAGGAAACGTGTAGGGCAGCAGTTTGTAGGATCCGTGTCCTTAAACGCTGAATCAGATTAGAGGAAGAAACAAGATGAGAAACCAAACAGACTGATGCGTCGCTTCTCGGCTTCTCTAATCTGCCCTGAGTGCAGACTGCGCAGGGAGGATGAATTAAAGATGAGGGTTAAAACAATGCAGCTTCCAGAGTTAAGAGAGAGGAGAGCAAAAGGACAAATATCCTGAATCGAATATTTAAAGTTGCCCACGCTGAACTTCTGTATTGTCACAAATGAAACAGTAAGCTGTTGTGAGTTTACCATTTTGCCATCAGTTTACTAATTACTTCATAATATCCATTTTAACTCATTGTGATGATATTCTAAAAGTGTGTTTACCTTTGTTAAAACTTCCAGTATGAATGAGCATGGAAGCATCACCAGTTCCATCCCAGCTCACCTGTCTGTCAAAACAACAACTCTCCCTCTTCTTTAAGAGAGAAAAAGAGTAATTCTGTGAATTAAAATGCTTAAATGACAGTCAATCAGGCTTGTAATTCCGTCTGGTATAATTAGAGACTGGGAAAACTAATTACAGCGGAGAAACCTAACTCTCCTCTCGCTACTACAGCAACCCTCATCACCGGGATCAGGTGACAGCTATCAAACTCGTTAGGCCGCCATGCACCGCCACACACGCAAACACACACGGGCATGCATGCGGTTGAGCGAGCAGCTAGGCCAGAGAAGAGATGGAGATGAGGTGGAGGAAGATGAAGGGATGAAAAAAAGCCACAGGTAATCAAGAAAGAGTGGCAACAACAACAGGTTATGTTCTTAATCAGCAACACAGAGAGGGAGAGATGCACGGGATTGAGGCAAAACATGTGGGAAGGAGAGAGGGATGCTCAGTGGAAGCATATAGACAGAAATACTTTAAATGCATCAGGTTTGTCTCGGCTTGATTACAGCCAGGAAAAGATGTTTGCTCTAGAAAAATTGTTTCTGATTTATGCCCATGACTCGCTTACAGTTTTTTTTCTAAATGACATCCAGATGATGGTTAGTTAAGATTATAATTAGCTGCTAAAACTCCAGAGGGACTTATTTTTACCCAAAATGCTGAATGACAAAGTCTAGCAGAACCAAAACACTGCTGTGTGAAGTACTTCTGAGCAAGAATGACAGAATAATGTGGTGCAAAATTCTGGCACCAGGAGCACAACTTTCAGTCCACGTGGTAAAAATGTATAGTTTAACAAATAATAAATTCATTAAATATTTATTTACTAAATATTTTTCTTAAATTTTACAGACTGGGCCCTAAAAATGTACTCAGGGAAAAAAAAGAAAGAAATTCAACAGATTAAAACAAGTAAACTTTTGATTAAACAGAATAAATAAATAAAATATTAATATAACAGTGATCCTTGAGATCAGATCATTTCAGTATAACTTCCATATTTCAGAATCAAAGTGTCATTGTTAAATTTATGCGGGTAACGTCACAGTATCGTCTCATTTGGTTGAAATCGGTGAATTTAACTGCCTCGTGTTGTCTTCAGGGTCTCCGCTGCCGTAAAAGGATACCTGTCAAAAGCCTGTTACGCTAAACAATGTGTAACATTTAGCCCCTTTTACGTCTATGCCATGACACAGTAATGACCACATATCACAGTGAAACAAACCTATTACACCGAAGCCAAGTGTCCCCCAACGGTCTGCCTAAAGGAGAGGTTGGGAGCCCAAAATGAGCCGTGGGGCCTGATTCTGGGAGGGTTGCTTTAAAGAAGAGAAACAGAACACAATCACTATGTAAAATAATGTTCCAAATATAGTTTCTTCACTTTTTTGTATTACTTAAGATTTATTTAATGAACATGTTGATAATATCTCTGGCTTTTGCGTAATTTCTTTGTTAAATTGTTTTGCGTGTGTTTACCTGTTAGACCTCCATATGTCATTCACCCTGCTCTGAGAAAACCGGCTAAATGTCACTGTGTGTTCCCTCCAAACCGCGTTGTGTAGGTGGGTGGGGGACTTGTTTCCAGGGAAACAGGGGTCTCATTTTTCGCCAGCGGCCCATTCCCAACCTGTTACCAAATGAGCCGGAGCAGCACCGCTGAAGCTTCAAAGAGCAGCAGCCTCAGAGCCGCCACAGGGCCTGCTAATGTCAGGAAACCCAATACCAGAGCCAGAGCTGGAAGATTTTAGCTCAAGCTATGTAGACGGGGAGGTAGACAAGTCGTTTTGTGCTTGATTTACTAAAAGAAATTATCAATTCTGCTGCCTTTAAATCTGTTTTTTTTATTATTATTATTTCCATCTTCAATCTAAACAATTCATTCCCATCAGCCTCAACTTCCACTGACATAAGCAATCCTAATTTCCATTTCACTTTCTTGGACTTTTTTTAAAAAGTTTGCATAAAATCCACTTGATAGTTTGATGGAGTGGCTCAATAACAAGTCCTCCACTCTCTCACTCCTTCTTCATCTGCCTGCATTTCTTGCTGTCTTTCCTTCGTGCCTGGAGGTTACAAAGCTTCAAAGTTTATTTCCCTTCATGTTTAACTTCTGGATGGATCCTTGAAATGGAGAGAGGAGAAGAGAAGGGAAGAGAAGAGAGGGATACAGAGGTACAGAGCAGTTGCAAAAGAAAGGCTCTTGTAGATGAAGAACCCCTGAAGACATCTGGGATTTAAAAATAAATTCACAACCCAGGAGTCAAAAGGTTTTAAGTCAGTATCCGGATTCCAGGTAGAGAGAAACCCCACTTTCAGAAGAAAAAAATGGAAGATGAGCAAAAAAAAAGTTGATTATTGAATAAATGCTAATTGTAAATTAAATATACATTGGCTGTAACTAGGTTTGTAAATAATATTTCTTAAGTTTAGTCATTTTTTTTAAATATCAAAATTCATGATTTGGTTGTAATTTTCAGACATTCAAAACTGATTTTGGATTTTCAGTTTGTGCCTTTCCATCAGACTCTGCTATATGTACAGTTTGTTACTGATCAGGAATAAATAAAGATGGCACATAGTACAATGAAAAAAGTTTCAGGCTGGCCTAAAAACAAATACTTTCAGGGTAAATGATGCTTTAGAACGACGTAGTTGCAGCTCTAAACCTCTATTTAATCATAGAGCATCATGTGAACAATATCAGTAAATAAAGCAGAAGTTAACTTTTAGAAGAGACAGCTTGGGGAGGACTCTGAAATGCCTTTTGACAGTTTGTTTGACAGCTTGGTTGTACAGGACATCTCAGGTTTTAAAAGGTTATTTGAATTTTAGAGTCTGTGATGTTTTGGCCAAAAACTATTAAAATATTAGAATTTTTCTGTTTGCAAAAACACTTGCTTGCATGAACTTTGCCTTACTCTTCAAACTGTGTGTTTTTGTTGTTCCTGACAGGAATATTTTATTTAAAATGTCGTATTTTACATTTGAATCAAACTTTTATTCTTGCTTGTTCTACGGTTTCAGTGTTTTTTGTGTCATTATTGTGTGTTTGTGGTTGAGATTTCTCCTTCCCCGTCTCCCATATGTGCTGTCCTGGAGAAGTTTTTCCACTGAACTGCTTGTGTGTACGTGTGTGTTAATGTGTGTGTGTTCACTAAAACAACAGCTGGTAAATACAAGCTTCTCCCATTCCACTTCTCTATTTCCGCCATCTTATTTCATAATAGATTTCATGGTTTTGGTCAAAAACAGGAAAATGGTGTCATGTTTGATCAAGTTTAGTTTTGCAAAATTGTCATCCCACAAGACAAGCATCTATTCACGACAGCTCGTCCCTGTGGACGTCTTCTTGTTTGCTCAGCCTGGCCTGGATGCATCTGTGCATCCACTCCTCACGTATCCACCTGACTGTCTGTAGATCCATCTATCTGTCTGGCCGTCCAGGCCTGTGCTCTCTCACCAGGGTTTGATTTCAGGCTGAATTGCCGCCCTGTAAGACGAGTCGAAGCCAGCGGCTCCTTGGAGGCTCCAGGGAGGGGAAAGGGGGCGTGTGGCCAGGTTTCATCCCAGGGAGGGTGCAGTGTTCTGGGGTTAGGAGTGGCCCGAGGGGCCCCTGGGCACGATGGAAGGATGGATGGGTGGATCCACTGACTGATGATTGTGTTTTCCCTCAGGCACAGAGACATAGATCACAGCAGCAGAGCAAGCGAGACATTGCTGGAGAGAGTTAACTATTTCATACTTCATCAAGACTTTAAATAAACTTGATGCCCTACATTGTGGACGTTCCTTTGCTTTTAAGTTTATTTTTAAGGTTTTAATTGACAATAAAATAGCTAAAGTTATGCACTACCAGACAAAATAATATTGTTTTACTTTTACTTGCCATGGTGAATTTTGTCCTGCAATAAAATCTATGAAAAGAGCATTCCCTCTCAAAACTTCAACAAAAGCATCATCTTAACATTAACATCTACACATTATTATGTTTTCACTGCGTGGTTCAGAATGGATGAGAACATCAGAGCACCAGAGTGACTTCACCCAGTTCAGATCCTGACTCTCCTGATGTCACACTCAGGCTGTTTTATATTATGTGTGAGATGAAATTATGTAGGCTGTAGTTTTTCACTGCTTTATGTTACTTTTCCTCATCCTGACTGGTTGGCCAGCTATGCTCACAGAGAACAATCCCTCTGCATGATGCTCCCACTACCTTGCTAGACTGTTGGAAATCTTTAATGAGTTTATGCAAAGTGGCCCAGTTACCTTTAGTTTCCTTTCTGCATATTTACATTAAAAAATAATCCTTTTGCTAACTTTATTTGATCATGGCACACAATTCCACAGCATGAAATCAAAAACCTATTCTTTATGCTAATATAATACATGACATTTGTCGACTAAATTAAATTAGATTACATCGGATCAAATTTATTCTTTTTTACATATTTTTATTCAAGTAATTAGGAGTTGAATTAGTTGGAATTCATTCTACACCAGTTAAAAAGCTACGGTGAAATTAACACCTATGTCACACAACACTTTTTTTTCACCCTTTTTTATATTAAGGAGTTTTCGGTTCATATGGTCTTTATTTCACAGTAGTTTGACAGGAAAGGGGGTCAGGATGTGCAGAAAAGGGTCCCAGCCCAGGATTCAGACCTGGGGCAACTGCTCCGAAAAGCTGTGGCTTGATGGGGCAGCAGCTTGACCAATTGAGCTCAACTCTACCCCAGAATACTTTATGCATAGACTTCAGCCTTACCACAGTAAATCCCACCACTACACAAGAGCTTTTGATTTAAAGTAGTAATCCATCAAACTGCAAAAGGCTAATCTAGTTAAAACTTTTCATCGTTTCATGATGTGATTTGGAAACATAAACACAATATTTACATGTTAGCAAAGTGAACGAACCAACTCAACAAGCTTGTATCTTCAGATTTATCCAGATTTTTATATACGTTTGATTAAAAAGCACCTACATCCCTGCTTGCGGCCCTATAGGACCACGTTGCTATGGATACTGGAGATCACTTAACATCGACGTGCCTTTTAATCCTAGCCATGTCACAACAGCTGCTATAGCTCCGGCTGGATTAGCTCAATTACACTTACCATTATTAAGGGCTACTGCTCGCACTAACAGACTCCCTTTTCTGCTTGTCATTCTTGGTAAGTGGCACTAACATACTACACAAACGCAAAAATAGATTCGGTTTCCAGTTTTAGAAAGAGGGTTTCATTAAGACTAGCAGTGGGAAGCCAGTGTTTAACATAAAAGCATTGGCATGAATCAGAAGAGGAAGAACTGAGATGAAAGAAACATTTCCCTGTAATTGACAGACAGTCTAATAAACACCTAGAGCAACAAATTAAATAATAATCAGTGACTTCCTAATGTTTCATTTTGTTTTTGGCACAAAGTCTTCATGGTTAAATCTCTGTCTTACTGAACTTCTGAAAGATCTCATGTCAATCAAAGTCGTGCTGTTGACTTTGGATTTATCTTTTGATGTTCGTTTATCTCAAATGATCAGGAAGCACAAATAGTGTGTGTCTTCAGAAGAACAAGCTGCAGTCCAGAAAAACTAGTTTAGAACAGGAACCAAAGTGTATTAAATGTATTGAAACTTCTTGTGCTTCATCATTACCCTGGAGAGGCTTTACTCTATTTCTCAATGTAGCGTTAACTTTAAAATGACTGCAGTCATTACGTTTAGAAATATAATACAATTCAGAAAACTGAACATTTCTCCTATAATGTGATGCATTACTTTAATGCAACTTTCTATTTGTTCTTTGGCAGCTTTCATTCTTCTTCGTCATATTTATACTTCAGTAGTTGCATCTTTATTCAGATTTTTAGGGAAAAAAGGCAATGTGATGTAATGTGATGATCTGTCCGGTCTGCAGAGTCCTTTTCTACTTTTAAAAACAAGCTAAAGACTTAGCTGTTCAATGTGCATTTCAGCACTTAGCTTAATTCTTCTATTTGATTTAGATCTATCCAGCTCTTAGCCACACAGCACTGATTATATTGGGAAATAAATAGGAAATATATATACTAAAAAAAAAGTCTCTAGCACTTCAGGACAACACCTGTGTCCTACAGGATAATAGCTGTGTCCAACCAGAATTGCAGCCATCTGGCACTTATCTATGCTGTTCACTGTTGTTTTATTCTCTAATGTACGTCGCTTTGGATAAAAGTGTCTGCTAAATGCCTGTAGAATAGAATAGAATAGAATAGAATAGAATAGAATA
>JBAMHV010000015.1:4283017-4296527 GCA_037177535.1 Pseudomugil gertrudae
ATATACAGTATATATGTTTAGTTTCTTCTGCATTAGTAGTGAAATTTAGTTTCCACTTCTGCATCCTTCTTTCTCTCTTGCTCCTCCTGGAATGAAGATGACAGTGAAGGATGTCATGGTAGATTCACAATCTCCTTCCTCCCTCCTACTGTATGTCATGTTAGTGTAATAAACCTCTTTTCTGTGCCTCCACCTCACTCTTGCCGCTCTGTCAGTGTGTTTGTTACTGTGAATGGGATTTAGTGTCATACAGAGAGCCAAGGCTTCTTACAGCATGTTCTCACACACCCCTGTCCCTCCCAAACCAAGCTGCATGTGTGCGTTAGTAAGAGTGTGTGTCAGGTAGGTTAATGCATCCCTGTCATCAAAAGCCTTATCTCAGTTGGACAGGATTCAGCACTCCACCTTAGTGTCAACTTAACACACAAGCATGCACACACTTAAAGTTACATGACTTATGTCTTGGCACCTCATTAACGTTTCTGTGGGAATTAAAATGGAAGCAAACACCAACAAACTTTATTTGCTTGCCAAAGATCTCACCATGTTTAAATGTAAGCACTGGGATTGCAGGCGGTGCTGGTATTAAATAAATGCCTTGCATATTTCTGGAACCGTGACTGAGATGTGATGTGTTTGTCTCAAGGTCTGGGGATTTTCATCATTGTCTTCTGCTTTTCTGGGCACTTTTTGTATGAAAAATAACAACAACAACTATAATAATAATAACGTCTCAAAAACATTTATCTTGTTTTTTTGTTGACAGAATCATATTTCAGATTTTCTCTGTTTTTAGATCTTTTTTTGCTTCAATCAGTGTTAATCTTCTTTAAGTTATTTCTTGTCTTTTCCTAATTTTCCTTCAGCTTCCTCTTTTTTTACTTTAATAAAAGAGGTCAGTGTTTTCAGCATGGTACCTTATCTTGAACATAAGGATTAATGTTGCTTCTTTTGGACTAAAGAATCTGTTTTACCCTACATATTCAGGGTTACACACTTAGCAATATCCAATATTAATGATAATAATGTGTACCAAAGCGAGTCAAACAGAACAATTAGTGTCAAGTCAGTGTGTAAGCTGCCACAGCCAAAGACAATTGGTTTTTATCTATAAAAGAACTTATTACACAGACTATCAACTTAAAAAGAAGGACAGGCAACACACACACGCCCAAACACTTTCATCTGTGCAGAAGCAAACATGCACACACACAGAGGTTTATCTGTGAGGTCAAACCTATTATTAACCCCAGGGGTCTTGGTATTAAACTCTTCCTCCTGTCGAACAAAAGCTTCTCCTGAAGAGAATAACAATCACGCAACTACAGGAGAAGGAGCCTGATAGCTTCTTAAAAAGAGAAAGCCACATGAAAAAGATAAATAAGCTATGATTGCCTTCTCCCCCTCCTCCTCCTCTTCCTCTTCTTCCTTCTTCCTCCCACTCATTGCGTCCACACCCTGAGGCTCATGAGTAAAGGGTTGGTATCAGGTGAAGCCTGATTTGGACTTAACTAGAATTTCTATTGTCAGGGCGCTTTTATGTGTCATATTATTTTCAGAGAGACAAAAGAGGGATCGAACCAGCGGAAACCAGGTACAGCGAGAAAGAGAGGAGGGAAGGCAATGATGGAGAGAAGGATTGCAACAGGGAGCAGCCATGCTAATATCAAGTTTACTTTCCATTGGGGTCAGTGGGACAGGAACCTCTTGTGATGAACAAATATTCACACACAAAGACAAAAAAAAAACTCTTATGAAAGCCTAAGCTGCCGTCCTGTCCCAGAAACACACACACATCACAGGAAAATGTGTGTTTACAGGCACTATCCTATCTGGATAACAATTTAAGGGTTAGTTCAGTTTATTTCCACAATTATCCATCATCTGTAACATTAAAGCTTTGCTAAAATGATTCCCAAACAGGAGAAAAAAAGTTCAGTTTGGGCTTAAAATATAAATATAATACATTTTTACTGTTGATTTAAAAAGGCACTACTGCTAAGCACTTTGAAACCCCAAAGACCATAAGGGTTTTCAAACCTTTAACCATATAGAGTAATTGTGATTGATAAAAATCGATGGGGAATTCTATAATAATAAAATTTTAATGGCTAATTTGCAAAATTATTTAAAATATTTTGAATCAAAGTGAGGTAAATCCTTTAGGTGTCTGTAATATAATGCAGCACAAATCAAAATTCTTTTTATTTTAATTTATTTTATATAGGCTTTTGTTTATTTTTATCAAATAATTTCTGGGGTTTTTTTATTGAAACTTCCCTGTTGGACTAATAAAGTATCTTTATTTGATTAATTTGTATTTGTTTAATTATTCTGTTCAAACTGCCAGTAACCAGTAGAAAGGCTATTATACTGCCTCCATAACTGTCCATAAAAAAATGACTTCAAATGAAGAAATTTACCTCGCTAAATTAATTCAGAACATCCTGTGCAAGAGGTAAAAGCTTTGCAATATGTTTTTATAAACATTTTTTGATAACTTGTGTAAATGAACAGCTTCTGACATGTTTCTGTGTGAAATATCAGAATTTATAGCCTAACAGTGGAGCTAAACACAAACACTGTGTGACATTTAAATAAGATTTTACCTGCTTTAATGAGGAAGAAGAAATTATTTAAATATGTAATAAAGTAATCAATTAAATTAGTAAGACATTAATATGCGCCATTTTATGGTAAATGTGTTCAATTAAATGAATGGTTGCAAAAAAATGAGTGTGATGTACGAAGGCGATTTTTTTTAGGTTAGCCAGCTCGTCTCCTATTCGTCACTTTTCCATCACTAATTAAAATGCATAATAACTTCCTAACCTTACTGCCAGGCAGATTTCCTGGCAGACCTGAGTTCACTCACATACTCTCGAACAAAGGCAGATTCAGCCGCTAACCTTGGGCCTCTGTGACTCAGATCTTCCATCTCTCTCGGCAGTTTCATGGAGCTCTAAGGCCACTCTTACATTCAGCGCCATCCAGGTGCTTTGATGAACACGGGGGGAGTAGGTGGCCTTGATTGCTTGGCATATTTCTCTATCTCAGGACCTGGAACTTGCTCCCAGGCTGTATTTGTGTATTTAATTAAATGCACTGCCTTGCAAGAAAAAACATATTACATTTGTTTGTCCTCAACATGACCTGATTCAGCAGTAAACCTGACCTCACGTCTGGCAGAATTTACAGTGTACTTAATGCAGACCTGATCTTTTCAAATCTTCTCACCTCCAGCTTATACGTACGCTCAGTTAAAAGCTCGATTGGAAAATTAAACGGTTCTGGGTACCTCTTTAGTGCTATTTTTTAACATGCAGGCTACTGGCCTGCATGTGCATTTTGCTGAAAAGGGGACTTGAAGCCCACATATTGGAGTTTTATAGGTGTTGAAATCAAAAGAAACCATAGATAATGAACTTAAAGCCTCGTTGTTTGGTAAACTTTTAGCACCAAATGCTTGTTAAAGTTTTAGTGAGGCATATTTACATATTTGCATAGATACCTGCTATATGTGTTCACGTGTAGTTGGGATACATTTTTAGTTGATTTTATGCTCAGATTGTTTAAAATCAAAGCTTCATGATGGAGTGAACACATCTACTGGGGTATTTGAAGTGAAAAAGGCCAATATTTAGAACTGGATGGTTATAAAGAGCCTTTATAGTAATCAGTCATGTAATCTGAGTTTTATTTATAAAGCACTTTTCATACAGCAGTACTACAGAGTGCTTTATACAATAATATGGGTAATACTTACCTAGAATATACAAAAACATTTTCCACACACTCCAACTCTCTTCCTCTCTCTCACGCACACACATACACAAAGCAACACCATGGGTGTAAGATTTAGACATGCCAATATCAAGCATCTCGATCAGTTTTAAATCAGCTCAGATCTGTCTGCAACATTGCTGCTATGTGTATTTTTATAACACATATGATGCATTATGATGGTTTATTAAGGGATTAATAAAATATAATTATTGTGTTTAAAAATAATAAATTGAAATATCACACATTTTAATAAATGAGCCAAAAAACCCCACAAATGTTTGTTTTAGAAATACTACAACTATAAGGATGCTGATGTATTTTATCACTGTGTTTGCAGTATTAACGGGCCTATTTCCCTTAAAAAATTCATTAAGCTGATGAATTTAGGTTATATATTTCATGCACTGTGATCAAAGTACATTTCAATTCAATTCAACTTTATTTGTATAGCGCCACTTCATGACAGTGTCATTTTAGGATGCTTTACAGACATCATATTGAGCCAATTCATGAAAAATAGTCTAGATAAGGGAAACCAAAAGATTGCATCGAATCTTGACTTCAATCCAATCCCCAGCCTGGGCAAGCATGAGGCGACAGTGGGAAGGAAAACTCCCGTTTAACAGGAAGGCTAAATATCCAGCAAAACCCGGCTCAAGGAGGGCAGCAGTCTACCTCGACTGGCTGAGGTGGACAGAAAAGACAGATTAACACTGCAACATTAACACAGCAGCTTTTATCCAGCAAGACCTGCAAAAATGGTCATCACATTTCTGTGATGTTGATCATTGTCGTGTAGTGCAAAATGCTTTTCTTGTCTGGACAATATAGATGCAAAAAAATATGCCAACAGGTATGTTCCAATAGTATTATTGCAATAATCATTAAGTAATAATCCACAAACCACCACTATGCAGCTCATCTAAGGCCAAAAACAAACCTTGATTTCATGCTCTGAAAAGAATATTTTGCGGGACCTAACATTTATTCAGATGTCCCATCCATATGCTCAGATGCATGATGACACATTTAGACCTAAACTTCCATTTTTTTGTGCAACAAAATGAAACTTGTCCTCTTGATATCTATTGACCTAATGTCAAATCAAACCTGTGTCACTGCAACATGCTAAGACTGTATATACTAGTGGTAATGTCACACATTGTGTTCATTTAGTGAAGACCAAGCACTGCAGAAGTTCAACACATATAGCTATGATATAAATCATAGTTCAGTTTAATACTGTTGGTACATAGTAATCAGTCAGTGGAAAAGAGAATTATTTTACCAGATTCACCAGATAACATATCTTTATCAGTAACTCTGGGCCCGTATTTAATGTCGTTAGTCCAGCTGCTGATTGCGTCAGAAGGTTGTGGCAGATACGAGGTCGTTTGGACTCGCCACTGCAGGAACATGTTGGAAATGCTGTGTTTGTAGGGGCCATGTAACAGTGTGTGGACTGCCTATCTCTGGTTCTGTTGTCCACTTGTTCATGTTCATGTTCAGCTTCTCGCTGTACTAAATATGTAGTTGGCCACATGGAAAAGAAGTTCAAAGTAGAGGAATTTCTTATCTTTTAATCTCAAAACTAAATGAGTTTTATGAAAACATTGTGGTTTGAATTCAAATCTATTTCTCTGTGGGCAAAATAAGCATCCCATTCATACTTTACACTGTCCTTAGCAGCTACCTGAGTCCGACTAAACCTGATCTCTAATTTCAGTAACGAACCAGAGAAAAAGTTTGATGATACCTGGATTAGTACCGTTTGATGGAAGTTTACTTCCTCTCCCTATGGGGCTCTCTGGTTTCAGTGTAGGTCAGGGTGGCATGAGAATGACCTGGCTGGTGGGGGTCAGAGGTCTCAGGGTCAGGGCTACGCTCAGGTACTGGAATCCAGTTACACATAAGGAGACAGGAGAGGGGTCTTGTCACTCACTGTCAGCAGATCACAGCACTGAACCATAACCTTCACCTTAGTGACAAATCTCTCAGCGCTGCATGAACAACGACCAGAAACCAGCAGAAATATGGAGTTACTGACCTTGAGATGGTGACAGATGCTAAAAATAAAACCTGTCTAACTGTCTTGGCAGAGTTTATGTTGTATCATACTTTTCCATGTTGCAGGTTCATCCTGCTTTCACACGGATGATTTTGTATGGAGTGCCGTGAACAAAACACACCTGCTGAAGCAGCATCAGCATCAACACTGACAGGACATGCATCAGTTTCATCTCTTTAATCATTTGTTTTATGTTTTAAACATGTAAGATCACAGCCTGCTCTTACTTTCTTTTGTACTTGCTCTAATTTTTCTTTAGTTCATCATTGTCCTTCAAACTATTCTTCTCCTGCCCTCAGTTTGCACACACTTGATTACACCTCTCATCTCCTTTACTCTGTGTCTTGGTTCCTTGCACCAGAGATGCGAGCAGAGCAGTTGAGGACAGACGAAAGTGAAGAGGAGGTTTTTACTATGAAGTGCAACACACCTGCATCCTCTAACCACTGTTTAATTGCAGCTTTATCACTTTATTTGTGTCAGCTGAGCTTTTGAGTGGAAATTATTTTCTTTTTTATTTAAATGTAGGCTTAACATCCTCATTCCTCCTTCAAATGTCACTGATGCCAAAAACTTCTGTAGATACTTTTATTGTTCATCTTCTCTCATGTTTCATCTTCTTGTAATTACAACTGCTCTGTTCCTTGGATAATGCAACAGATGCAACATCACTTCTTATGCATGCAAAATAAACAAATCGGCTGTGTGACTAAAGCCATCTGGACAAAATTCTCATGCATAACAAATGGATAAAAGCAGATTTTAATGGTTAATGATTTTTTTATATGGTACAGTAAGTGGTCTTAAATAAGAGCACTGATCCCTTCAGGGTGGCTACTTGCTTGCACCTGGATACGTCTACCCTGAACCCAGCTACTGGTCTGATCAATGATAAATCTCAAATACATTTGCAAGCACTGCATGGCAAATGGGAAACCACTTACCCTTTCTACCAGGTTGATATGTTCTGGGTTTCTCTCAGCTACTCACTGAATGTCTTTTGCAAGAGAGACTGTCACAATTGATGGAGGGGGTTCTAAAAACAAGAGTAAGTGGCAGGTGCTGAGGTATCTGAGACAAAGATGATTTATTAAACTGTATTAGGCATAAAAAATTACCACTCTGGTAGTAAGAGTTGTCACTTTTTCATTTCCCACCCCTGGCTGCCTTGTTGCTAGTTAAGGTTGATCAGCTTACAGTATCATCGATCAGTAGATAGCTTCGGGATCAGTCATCGATGTACTCCTGAAGCAAGGATCTCTAACATCCAGACCTTAAGGCCACCATCCTGCAGGGTTTAAATACCTCCCAGCTTCAACACACATGGTTAACATTTCAGAACATGTATAAGTACAGTTTGCAAGCTATGGAGGACAAAAAAGATCAGTTAGTCAATTAAATCCTGATAACATTTAACTTAGAAACGTAATAAATCATCACACATTATGTATTATGTAAAGTATTTCACGTGCAAATCATGCTTGTCTGGTAATATTTCTTTTTGCACACGGGTCACAAGGTTCAACTTTCCCTGCTCTTAATCTCATCCTCTGTCTCCCTCTAGTGCTAACTGACCCCTGACTGCTAAAATAATTTCAATATGCTTACATCGTCACATTAAAACTCAGACGACATTTTCATGCCGCAACATTAACACTTTAAAATCCAGTGAGTAGAGGAAACCATAAACTACAGCGAACTGCAGCCATTTCCTCACCAGAATACCACATAAAAACTGTTTTCCAGGTAAAACAGTTAAGTGATAGATGCATTTCTCCTCTTTATGTGTCAAATCTTACATGCATATGATGAATTATCATTATATCTGTATGGTTATACTCTTTACCTTTACCCAAAAGTCTTTGCAGATCTTCAGGAGATGAAGATAAATTCAATCAATATACTGTAAATGATCAAGTATGTCAATAATAATAATAATAATTGTTTAAAGTTTTAATTTAAGATATTTATGAACATATATATGACAAACTTTTGTTGTTTTTTTTCCAAGTATTTACCCTGAGAACAGCAAACACACATGCAAACACACAGATTCACCGGGATCCAGCAGCTTAGCATGAAAGCAAAGGTGAAACTGAATCTGTAAATTGCGGAGCAGGAAAAAGGAAAGAGGGCAAGAGGGATAGACAGAGAGCTGTTATCAGAGCAGGGGTGTGTGTAACCTCATCCCGCTGCTAGGGTTTCCTGATTCGGTCACCTGACTGCAGTCTGAGGGTGCGATTGGCTGATTGGGTCTCACAGTCAGGTAATGATGTAAGGTGAGTGTGTGGGAACGAAAGAGGGTGATAACCCTGTGTGTGCATGGTGTGTGTGTGTGTGTGTGTGTGTGTGGGAACAGGGTGGGTTGATAACAGCTTTTCCCATTGCTGCCATATGACCCTCTCACCTGCCTACCCAACACTGGTTATCACCAAATCCTACACAGCAGGAGGTCTGTGTGTGTAGGAGTGTGTGTGTGTGTTTTCACATCCTCTGTGTATCTGTCTGTGAGTGTGTTTGTGCTCACTACATCGGAGTGTTTAGACAATCTGAGTGAAGAAAAAGTGAGACACCGAGAAGAAAAACTTCACAACAAGCAAGATGACTCACAGTTTGACAAAAGACTTCAGATTTTTACCCGACACAGCAAATCACAAATCACACAAATGTCTCTCCAAATCATTTATATGCACTTTTTATCATAACAGTGGATCAAATCACACAGATATCTGAAAACTCCTATATATTTGGAACTGTGACTTAAACATTATTCAGAGATTCTGTCTCAATAAAGTTTGTGAACCAAGCAGAATTTTTAGTTTTTATCATTCATTCAGAGAGGATAAATATACCGGGTGGGTGACATGCACCCCCAACCCCCCACCTCTGCAAAATCTTTGCACAAAAACAAGTTTGACTTTGTTACCATCTCATGTTTTGTCATGAGAGTGGTTTGGTTGAAACGATGCATTCTGCAGTCCTTACTTAAACACCCACATTCACATGCAAACACACACAATCGCTGACAGCAGCTCCCAGCACCCCCACTACGACCATCAGCCCGATCCAACACTTTTCCCATCTTAGTTGCCCAAAACCTTAATTGATCTTGGCCTTTAGTTCAGTACGTGTGTGTGTGTGTGTGTGTTTTGGAGACACAAGGAGAGTCAGACAGGGAAAGAGGGAGTGACAGTCAGTGGGAATAGATTTTCTGGGAACAGGGAGCCCCCCTTTAACACCACACTACATTTAACACACTCACACTCCTTCCCCCCTTGGCCCCCTTGCACTGGAAGAAGCTGGCTGGTTCTCAGACACCTGGTCATTACAATTGCTAATTAGGTACCATTAATCAGGCCTGTAGGAGTGTGTAAGTGCAAGTGTGTGCACACGTGTGTTTTAATGCATGTGGGTTTGTGAGAGACAAAAGAACAAGAGAAATTTTGTTGTTTAAAAGTATTCGAGATAAGTTTCTTGTTCCAGTTACAGAAAAGCTACATTTTCACTTTGTGATGTTTTATTTATACATTACAAAGTAATCCTAAAAATACCTAATTGCTACAAAATTTAAATATCACTAAAGTCTCACAACAGGAAAGGCAACTTTACTTGAATAGGACATTTTTATGTATAAGACAATTCAAAGTGTTTTACATGAAACAATGAAGCACAAGGAATTTATTTAAAGTAAAAAAAATCAGCACAAAATAGCAAAAGTCCCAATAAAAATCACAAATTAAGATGATTTAAAGCAATACAAACCCATACTGTAGCTGCAACATGGTGGTTGTGGTTACTGGATTGTGATTCAACAAAAGGGTTCATATTTTCATGCAAATGGTATGAAAATAAAATAACTGGTGAACTAGACTGTTTTAGGGAACAAACCGACCATCGGGGTTAAAGAGGTTACATGGCTGCAAACATCCTCCTTCCTGAACATTTTCCATGGCAGCTATACAGAGGTGTGTGTGTGCGCATGATGATAATGAGCAAGATGCATCAGTGAGCTGTGTCATCCATGGGTGTTAAGGAGGGGGCTTGTTTAAAATCAGAACACACATCTCCCACTGTATCCGTTGCATTCCTCTGGTGTTAGCAGAGGCTACGCTCCCTCGCTCTGCTCACTCAGCCTAAAACAATTATAAAAAGGACAAAACAACACAAAGCTTCACATGTTCTGAATCATTGGAAGGGAATCTACTGAAGCATATAAATAATGTGGGAATCATCTGAGACACATTTTTAGCTGCTTATTCAACAATTAGTTGGTGATAAAGAAACGGAAAAATAGTTAAAATGTTAATGGGACAAAACTGAACATAAAGATCTAGGAATATGGTTTTAGAAGGATATTTCTGCTAAAATAAAGGATTTAATGTGGTTTTTCTAATGTTCACAATGAATTATCAAAATAATAAGCCCTTCACATGTTGGCAACACATTTAGTTACCGTATGTAGTCAAAATGACTTGATGAAATTAAAACAAGCTTCAGAATGAGGATGACGGAGAAATTTGAGTCATTTTTAAGGTGGTTATGGTTGATTGTCCGGGAGTCAATTCAGGGTCTGCACACTTTGAAGTGCGCAGACTATTCAAATCGGTATTTTTTACGTTTTAAGCATTGTATTTTTATAAAATGATGATCAGTTCTAATGTAGACCCTCCCTACAAAAGGTTTACTTTTCGTGATCCAGTAAAATCCATTGGTACAGAAATCCTGCAGGCAGGACATGGCATGTAAATATGTATTTTACTTGGCCTCCCTTCCAAGTACCTTCTCGTCATACAACGTTGCAAAGTTGATGTCTACAATACCACTTAATTCCACTTTGAAGCCATACTGGGCTCTAGCAGAGGACTGGGGTCCATTAAAATAGTACCCCAGTAAAATAGTTGGTCCACTGTAAAGACACCCATAAAACCCTGTTTCAGCTTGAAATCGCAGGAACAAAGTTTTTTTTTCTATATGTTGTGCCAATGTCTTTAAAAAACGTCTATTAATGAACATTGTCTTTATCCATCCATCCATTTTCTTGACTGCTAATCTAATTCAGAGTCGCAGGTACCAGGTGCCTATCAGCAGCATTTCAGGCGAGAGGCAGGGTACACCCTGAACAGGTCGCGGGTCCCTCACAGCATCACTGTCTTTGTTTATTGTCATTGCCAATGGTCATAAAAATGAGACTGAAAAATTTCTATAAACAAATATAAACAGACCATCATGCAATTTAATGAAAAACTTGGACAGTTTCATTTGAAGACAACTTTCTGCTGATTGTTAGTGTGTTGCATATACCACAAGAAGCAGGAAGTTTGTTCATGCTCTTCTTGTTGGTCTGGTCTATTCAAACTACAATATGACAAGGACCTCTGTGGGTGGTTTGTCTGTGCTTTTATGTGCAATAAACAATTGACTCGCTTTTTTTTTTATAAACATCTCCCAACCGGGAGGTCGGGTTGTGCAGACTGTGTCCGTGTGTTCGGGTAGAAAAACCTCTGCAAGCCCGATGTATCAAGGTCAATAACTGTCTTCAACCACGTCCACAAGAACAAAATGACATTTCTCAAGACCTCAAGAAGAAAAAAAGTTCTCCATTCTCATGGAGTAAAAGCTTAACAGTGGATTTCTACTTTATGCTAGTACCCGTGAGCTTTGTTTTGGCTTTTTCTTATATGTTAACTGATTTTAGCACAAAGACATTTACATATACCCAGGATTTTCAGAAACCTTTGCACATTTCCACTGGCATTACCAGTGTAAAAACATTTTCTCTTGTCCTAAATTCCCAGCGGGGCTGTGTGCTCCTGGTTATTGGAGCATTCTGCACGTTTGCATTTACGCCGGTGTGCAGCTGAAAACATGTTTATTTAACTTTGACAAACTTAAATCTGTGTTTTGATTATTTGAAAAATGGAGATGTATATGAGAAGTAGACAGACGATGATGTCCATGCTCATCACTGTCAGAACAGTTGTTTGCTGCTACTGCAGCTTTCAGAAGGATTATTAAAAGGTTGCAACCACTTTTAAAATTATACATATTCCCGAGTCTTTCAGAAGGGATCCTAAAAATGTTCACAATATTAGCCACTTTTAGTTTGGCTGATTCAGGTCACAGACACCATCAGACTGCTTGTTTGGTCTACAAGCAAACATCACTGCAGTTTCCAAAATACTTTGATTTATGGCTGTAATGTTGCAGTTGTAAACATTATTTTAAATATTTCCCAAATGTCCTGTGAAAAATCTTACAATTTCCTAATTTTATTACATTTTTAAAAGCTGTTGTTTCTTTTGACCCAGTAGCTGTTCTACTTCTACTTCTACTTCTACTTTGAGCCACCCTAATTGGTTTTTTTGAGCGTAATTATGGAAGACGACATTCAGCTGCAACTCAAAATGGCCAGGCACATCGAAGAGTTGCAGAATGTATGAGAGAAGTTAAAGTAACAAACAAGATTAAAGAAAAGACCACAACAACCAAAGTGGGTCCGACTGCTGTAACAGTTTAATTTACACGTATTTTCAGGAACTTTGCAGTATGGTGAAATTCAACCCGTGCAGATTACCTGGATTTCAAATGTCAAATTCTGGGTAATAAAAATTGTAATGGATTAAAAATGAAGCATTGGATTACTGTTGATTTTTTTTATTAAAGTTGCTGTTTAAAGTTAACCAAAAAGAAAGAAAGAAGAGAGAGAGAGAGACCAACCTTGATTTGTTAAGTACAGGAAATTTCTGATAGCTGCAAATTGTTAACAGTTTATTCATCACAGATTCACACACACATTCATTTGCACATTCATTTAACACCCAGTGCTGTGTGTGCACTCACACATGTAGCCCTGTACGAGGATGTTAGTGCTCGCCATCTGTATGGTTGGATGCATCACAAATTCAACAGATTTAGTTATCACTTCACAAATGTGCTATTTTATACTAATGTGGCCACATCCAATTAGCACGGAGTTTGCTGGTGTGTGTCTGTTGTTGGTGTGTTTATCAATAAACAAACTATTTGCACCATCATTATGAAACAATTAAACATAACAGCTTTTACAAACCAACTCAGTGGACTGACTCAAACTGTAGTAATTAATATTCACATTCCTCACAATGAAGCAGGAAACACGACAGGAAACCTTCAGTTAGACTTTAATAAACGTCTCGATGTACATAGCTAGGGTGGATCAGTACCACCAGTATGTCCGTACGTTTGGACTACCTAAGACGTATAAATACTAGGTCAATATATTCAAGCATTACCGTTACACAGCAGTGGTCAGATATCGAGGAAATAAAACCTCACATTTACATGACCATGTATGCTGAACCGTCGAATAATCGAACCTCAGATTGAGGAGGAGCAGTGTGGTTTTGTCCTGGTCATGGAACAGTGGACCAGCTCTATACCCTCTTCCTCTTCCTCACCGTGTCCCTCGGGGGCTCCTGTGGAGGGTGACCCCCTTGTTCGAGCTGTTCGGTCCTTGTATGACTGGTATCAGAGCTTGGTCCGCATTGCCGGCAGTAAGTAGGATTAGTTTCCAGTGAGGGTTGGAGTCCGCCAAGGCTGGCTTTTATCACCGATTCTGTTCATAACCTTTATGGACAGAATTTCTAGGCGCAGCCGAGGTGTTGAGGGGATCCAGTT
>JBAMHV010000015.1:4304603-4315961 GCA_037177535.1 Pseudomugil gertrudae
GTCCTACAGGACAACGTCTGTGTCCTACAGGACAACGTCTGTGTCCTACAGGACAATAACTGTGTCCAACCAGACTTTCAGCAGTCTGACCTTTATCTATGCTGTCCCCTGTTGATTTCCTGCTTGTGTTGTTTTATTCTCTGATGTACGTCGCTTTGAATAAAAGCGTCTGCTATGACTTTATAATAGTAGAATAGAAAGTCTCCTTTTGCTTTTTTTTTTACTGTGTCCATGTTTAAAAGCAATTAAACATTTCAGGAGTACTTTGAAGAACCAGCAAACTGTCATCTGTTCCTCAACTTCAGAAAAAACATGCAAGTGATTTAATTTATGAAACAGTGAATATTTAGAAATGGCAGAAAATCAGGATAAACTTTATTTCACTTGCTTTTTCCTTTAACCAGTGAGCTCATACCATCACTAAAGTCGTAGACATCACCACACCTGCTGCAACACATGAACAACTCTCCTTTAATACATTTAATCTTGTTTGGTGTTCTGAATAAAAAAAAAACAACATTTATGTCCTGCAACTGCAGCTGGTCCAAGAAATAAAATGCCTTCAAAAAAGCAACTGTAAATTGTGCCATTTGTGTCCTAATGTACTGATATTTATACTTAGCCATGGTACTTGTCCTTTTTACACCAGAAACATTTAATAGAAAAACATTTAAATTGATCATTTGGGGTTTTGTTTTCTTTGGGATTTTTTTTATCTCCATCAGAGTTTCACATTTGAAAAAGTTTAAAAAGTCTAAACAAGATAACTTCCCATCAACCACTTTTTTTCCCCCCGTCTCTTTATTGGGGAGAAAAACATTTGACTGGTGTTTCAAGTTACTGTGGTGGGAAGCAAAAGGTGGGGATGGGGGTTTAAAGCCATTATAAGCAAATATTTACTCAGTATGAAAGAAGTAAGGTTTGATGGATTCAGGTGCTGTGCAAGTATTGTACCAGTGTTTAAATTCTGACCTGGGATTAACATCATTACAAAGAGACAGCAGCTGCTTCAGACAAACAGCAAGCAAACCGAGTTTCCCGTCTGCCTCCCTGTAAGCTCTGCATGAATAAGCCAGTGTAAAGACAGCAGTAACCTACTGGTGTACAGTAACAGTAAGCAGAATGAGAAGTGGTGCAATTACTGTGGAAACACACTTATTGGTACGCACACACACACACATACAGGCATGGAAAAACATGGTTACAAACACCTGTACAGTATGTTTTGACAAAGTAGAGTCATGCATGTTTTGTTTGTATTTTTATCACTGTGAGAGATATAGTACCCAGAAGTTTTCAATTAAATCATACAAAAATAAAATTAAAAAAAGGGGAGTGCTGTTATGAATCTGGTCAGCTTTAATTTTATCTGAGCATGCATTACCATCTAGTGGGGGGAAGGAGAACTACTGGAGTGCCTCAAAATCACAATGAATCTAAAACACACGCACTTTTGAATCTAGAAAATCAATATGTAAGAAATTTAGGAAGTTAAATTCACATTTAAAATGTTCATATTCAGTTCAAATGTTGAGCTATAATCAGTAAAAGAAAACAGGGAACCCATGCATTTGGCACACACTGGAAACTAATACCCACTTCCTGCTCATACATATATTGAATTACCATTATACAGCATGATATTTATGCCTTGATTAATCTATCAGTCAACATATCCACGCAGACTTGTACTTAGTAAACATGTGATAAAGTAATTACTACAACCTGTATTAATGTTAAGTATTTTTTACTACTCACATTCAAAACACAGACGTGTGTATTTACATCCACTTTTCATTAAGCCCTGTCCACCTGCTTTGTCTTTGATAGGTGTGGGTGTTTAGTGGCATGCTGCCTCCTCAGAAGAAAAGCTATGAGGGTGGAAAGAGGAAGAGAAGTAAAGAGGGGGAAAAAAGCATGCAAAGCTCATGTTTATCTGAAGCCTCCATCAGGCACAGACCAAACATGCCCGTCTGTCTGCCTCCAAACTCACCTGAATCCAGATGTAGCACAGAGAGGAAAGGATGTCTGACAACTTGCATCACACCTTTAACCTCTTCAATAAACGGAATAAGGTTGCAATAGCAATTCAAAGATCCACAAAAACTCTGAACAATCTCATGGCTTTTATACAAACTGCTCATTTCTCAAACCAGGTTACAATCCAAAAGGTAGCAATAAACACGCACGAAGCAGTGTTCATGTACAGTAACAGTTTGTTTGTTGTTTCAGCTTTCAGTTTTATGTTGAGGCTTAGAACAAAAACATGGTTGTTCATATTTGCCATTTTCTTGGTTAAAATGGAGGCGTGACTCATCCACCAATGGTTTAGCCTTACATAAACCTTTATTGGCAACAAACATTTAAACAACTGGAGAGGACACCTTTCCTTAAGTTTGTGAAAATAATTAAGAAATTTTCAAAAATGCAGTGATAAAAATAACTTTTGTCCAATACAAAATCCTTTGCTTATAAAAACCAGATAGTTCAATCATTGGCCAATGTTTCTCACAGATCAGTCCAGCCATGTCCTTGATCATGTGTTATTTTATTTAAACCATCTAAATCTTTCTCCTCACTTGATACTTCATTTTTTAATCTGGTAAAAATGTGCAAAATCAATTGTCAAAATGTGGAAGGAAGAACATTTTGTAATAGCAAAAATCATGTCTCAAAGTCTGAAATTAAGCACACCTGGCAGGTCACCATTAAAAATAACATGCATGCGGCCAAATTTGACCCAGACAGGTTTTTCCCTCCAATCTGTACATCGCTGTGAGGTAAATCTGAGCCAGCACCTGGATTGCTGTGTTTTTATCCCTTCCTAAAAATAAGGTCATCATTGTCCCCAACGATTTTATGGCTGCTCACACTCATTGTCTTGCACGCTCGCACACACACACACACACACACACTCACACGGTAGCAGCGGCTATACTAGTATCAGGCATTACTTCAGTCAGTGAAGATAAGAGAAGTTGTGAAACGAACTGTGCAAATCTTTCCACTTCAGCTCCAACGCCGTCTCATATCAAAGGTGTGGAGTGATAACAGCTCACACACAGAGTTTTAGATAGACTAACTATGTTGGTGGTCTCCCTCTCCCCCCCTTTACTACCACCTACCTCTAGATTACCCTACTGACTGACTGGTATGTATTTCTTAAATTGCCAGACAGTTGAGTTTGACTTTGGGGTGCAGTGACAAAGTTTCTGGCCAAATCAAGTGTTTTGTTTTAACTTCAGCTGTAATTCTCTAGACATTGTTAACACCAGGTCTCTAACCATTTAGGTTTCTATAATCCAAACTCATCTTTAAGTGACAAATGAGCAAAAGCTTTTGACACAAACCAGGTCTTGTTTGACAAAAGTGAGCAATGCTGATCCCGCTGATCCTAATCACAGTCTCTGATGATAAAATAACTACTCCTGCACAAACAGGATGTTAAAACTACTTCTACTTTTCGTGCACCATGAACGTGGAGATTTAAGTGCAGGTGTGCCGTAATGCATGTGTGTGGGACATTCTCTCCTGGTGCTGGAGCAGAACAAACATGGATTAGAGCAACACCACCATGCAGGTACCAACAACTCTGTTCGTCTGCACTCGCACACCTATAAACACTCATGCTCCCCAGCAGCCAGCTGCTGCGGCTTACATGATGTCAGGGCCATTAAAGTCGTGTAGCTGGGGAGAGCAGACACATGAAAGGCTTGTCATTTTAACAGAACCGACTATTAAAAGGCTCATAATCGCTCATGGACAGACAGGTTTACTGCCTCAGGCACAGAAGCATCAAAAGGTCCGTGTGGTACAGAGAGGGTGAAATATCTAAAGCGTGAAATACATACAGCATTGCTGATTTACTTAAATAAAATCAACTGATTATAGGCAGAGCAAAAGGTATGAACTTATACACTGACCAGCTTTCTTAGTTTGGATCTACAGACTGCACCGAGTTCAGCTAGAGGTTTTTATGATAACATTTAAACACGCACATCATTGCACATGCACACCTGTAACTTATTGACTACAATGTCAGTCTCAGATGTTTTGCTGTTTAAGTTTTTGTAATTTACTAGGATTGTTCTGGCAGCCATACCTATTACTTTTAACATTTTAACTGTTCATGTACATTTTTAAAGATTATTACTTATATAACTGTACCTCTACACATGCATATAAATCAGCTAGAACAGTAAAACCAGATGTAATATCTGATTTTCTTCCTATCATTAAGTGTGGGGAAATTAGAAAGTTTGTTTTTAAATAAGTGTGTAAGTTCCCTGGACCACCTCAATGAGCACTGTAAACCAAAAAGATTGTCTCTTAAGGGCATTATGATTGTTTAGAACTACATTAACAAATGAAAGTTAAAAAATAGTCCCATGCAAAGAGAAAATTGTGAACACACACACACACACAATATACAGAAATGGCTCTGAACTTACACTCCAGCAGTATGAAATATAAACAATGTAAAATTCAAGTTAGATAATGAATGCAACATCTGTGGTGCACAGCTCAAATGTCAGCTATGATGGAAGGATGGCAAGTCAAAAGACTGTTTTAGTACATTTTGATGATGTTGATGCTGTTTTTAAATCAAATAGTCAAAATTTTTTCTGCCAAATGTTATAATCACATTTTAGGACACATTGTGTGTAGAAAGAAATGGTAAATGTAAAGATCTATGAGAGTTTGACAATACTTATGCCTTCAGCTTTGTGGCAGGACGTACAAGGCAACAGATCTACCTCAAAAGGAATGTAATGGTAACAGTACCAAATACCTCTCTCATTAGATATGGTTTCAGAGTGTGGATAATTCTTATTAAATATGTAGATTTAATGCTGCAATATGATTTAATAGGCTTTTTTTTTTTTAAAAAAAAGAGAGACCCTAAAATATTTCCATAGTTTTGGCTTCTAGTTAAAAAGGAACACGTTTCACTGCTAGGTGGAAACAAGTCATCGCTAAGCTAGCCATCTGCTAAAACAAACCACACACAAACACCAGTGAGCATGTCTCAACACATACAGACACAGCCATCCAAACCAGCTGCCGCTCAGACGGGCACAAGCTGAGAAGCCTCAACAGGAAGAGACAGCGCAGATAGGGGCCCCGAAAGTCCAAGATCACTGGGGTCAGACGTTACCATAGCGATGCCAAACACACTCAGATTCATTAATGCAGGCAAATATATGTTGTGAGCTACAGTGTAACCACAGTAACAAACACCTACAAGAAGAGAGTGAAATTCTTGTCAATACAGGTCATTCTATTGTCTGTCCTCACATTGTAAGAGTTTTGTTTCCGTGGGCCAAGGTACCACTTGTCTAACCTAAAAAAAATCCACTGTGCATCCACTTGTAATTTGCCACAGTTGGGAATATTTGTAAAATTATCTTCAAGGGTATAACAAATACAGCAAGATCGAGAACCTCACCACTGCAGTGCTTGTCAGGATTGTGAAAGGGTGAGGTTTCACATTTTCATGCAACCGCTTGCTTGGAAAGAAATGAAGATTTAAAAAGAAAGAAAAAAGAAGAGGTGCAGACATGCATACAACTTTCTCAACTGAGAAATGCCTGAGACAGACAGACTGAACAGTTTAGGTGCTCTGTGGGTGGCTCCAGTGCAGCTGCTACCACATACTGTACTATCTGGAGATGGTGTCACAAAGAAAAGAAAAAAATCATTATTTTAGAGATTCAAGTGCAATTTCAGGAGAAGGTGTTGCAAGGAGTAAAGCTGAGGAGAATCACTGAGACTGGAGAGAAAGCTGGTGACTAAAGCTGTAACAATCCTTTTCTACTTATTTTATATGCACACAATCTTATTGATGTCACTTCTAAAAAGAAATATTTTTAAAAAAGGGGTGCATTTGATAGTTTACATTTATGTGGACTTACCAGTAATGGCTGATGCTGATCACTGCCAGAGAGGAATGTGGAGACAGGTGCTGTTTGCTCATCTAATTTTAATTTTAAAAAATATATATATGCAGACACTGTTTATTTGAACCAAATCCTGAACCAGGACAGTTCCTCACACATCTTTCAAGGGAGTCCTGGCCAAGAAAAGTACCCAAAAAACAAAGGAGACAATCACACAACTTTTTCTTGAAGTTGTGAGGTGCTACACTATCCCAGCTTGAAGAAACACAGTATTAACAAGCAATTTTCTGCAAACACTGGGGACATTATCTGGAGAGTTCATCAACGTACATCAGGTCTGTTGGAGACGGACTCACAGGTAAGACAGGGAGTGGACCAATATGCACATTAACCTGGACAAGTTTGTCTGTCAATATGTTCCCAGATCCACCCATCCAACCTGGAAATTAAGTTCACAGGGCTGAGTCTGACAATTGGTTTATTACAAAACTGATAAATGGATAAAAACATATTCGAGACCTGGGTAGTGGCATGCATGTAAAGATCTCCACTGGTCAAAGGTAGAGGGGAAAAGTCCTGTTTTACTCATTTTTAAAGTATTGCCCCTTTTCAGCTCTTAAAAAACTGCAGATAAAAGCTTTATGGATTAATTATGAGGACAGAAAAAAAGACATTTAAGCCTGAATTTATAAGTCCAAGATACACTAAATACAACAAATTCAAGCTATGTTTTTATTTTAAGTTTGCATCCTATTTTCTCCTTCATAGATTTTATTTAGAAAAGAAAATGCATCCCCACTCTGGCAATTGGAAATTTAAAACCTTCTGCACCATTTCTGGATTATTTATAACTCAGGTTCACAAACACACACACACACACAAACAATTTTCCATCCAATGCAAGGTCTGGTGAAGCTGCTTTCATGCCTAATCTGGGTCACACAATAATGAAGTCAGGCTGTTGGGTGAACAACAATACCTGCAGGGAACCCAATATTACCCATCTGATCACACACACACACACACACACACATTCCCAGACAGCAAGCACAAACAAAAGAGGCTATGTGTCTTCAGAGGTGTAGCTGATACAAATCTCGGGCGTAGTCGCGCATAGATCTGATGTAGAAACATAGCAAAATAGCAAATCAAGTGTAAAAAATCTAAACTTTCAGCAGTGGATTGCATGCTTGTAAACAAGTCTCATGCTTGCAAGACCTCAATTCATCCTCTAGAGGGAGAACTCACACCACTTTAATCAGCTGGCCGCACAACTTTCACTGACAACATCAATGAATCCATCTAAAATTAACAAGACAAGAACAAACTTTTCCAATCCATTGCTCTTTGAAAGTCCGCTACCACTTCCATAAACCTTTAATGCTTGTCCTGACTTGAAAGCAAAGATATATTTATTTATTTTACTAATGGCCATTTGGTATTGATTTAGCTGTCCGGTTTCAGAGGTAATCCATTCATTTTTCTATTTCCTTAAGTGACACAGATATTGTTCCACTTCAGTTCTCCAGAGTCCTTGTCCTGTCAGTGAGACAGATATTCATGCCATCACAATCAGACCATACACACACACACACACACACACAAAGTGACATCTGAATCCTGTGCAAGAAAGCCCTGTATGAATAAGGAAGGAGGGGGTGAGAGAGAATTTGCCCAAAGCCTATTAGTACTATTAGAGACACTCAGGGGTAATGATTGAAAGCCACTTAGCGCTGGTGTATTTACAAAGAGGATCAACCGTGGTTAAACTAACTGGATAAATGAACACAGTCCAAAACTGTTCAACACACACAAGGAAGGAAGGTCATGCTTCAGGCTGCCCTTCCACCATCCTCTATTTGCATTTAAATTGTATGTGTAAAAAAAAAGGGAAACTATTTGCATGTGTAGAGAAGCAACAACCTGCCCCATTACATGTAAGGAAGGTACAGAGGATTAGTTTCACTTCAGGTTGAATAATAATTGCTGTGATAGGCGCCAGTCCCTCCGCAGCCCTAGATTGGATTAAGTGGTATAAAAAAAAATGCTGCAGCAACTTTTCTGGTGAGAATTAGCAGGAAAGGGTCTGGTTTTGTGATATTAAACATGATATTATCTACAAAGTGGCATCAAACACTGTTCTTAACACCTTTTAATTGTTCAGCTATCCATTTAGACATGAAGGCATCTTTCACACTTACCATTGTAATCTTTACATATTGGTGGATTGGTCTTCTCTTCATACTTAGTAGTTCAAACACTGGTTTCTCCTCGTCGATGAGACAAGGATGAACCATCATATCTGGAATTCCTTCACCTTGCCTGCACACTAGCTCAGGCGAGGCCAACTACGATGCCGAGACCTGCAGTCCTGCAAGTGTCGGGACCCAGATCAATGGGTAATTGGGTAGACTTGTGCAGTCTGATGTCAAACGCTCAATGACTAAATTTAGTCACGCCTGCATTAGCTCGTTGCATCCTTACAGCACAGAGTTCTCGGCCAAGTCATTTTATTGTTTATTGTTTTAACACAGCTTGTTTGGGCCCATGTGACTGAAAATTTAACAAAGCAAATATGTCTTGCACACACACATGTTCTTATTAACACATTTCTTCACACTATATTTTCTCTATGAAGTCTGAACCAGGGTGGGCAACTCCAGTTTGAGATCCACAGTCGTGCAGGTGTCAGGACATTCCCTGAACACGCCAGACACTCAGACTCAGAAGTGTGCAAAACTGGACATCAAACTCTGCACACACACGATGTGTGTCAGGTGTATTGCTGCAAGGAAACTCATGCAGGACTACAGCTCTCACGGAGTTGCCCCCCCCATGAACTTTGGTTTGTTTTGTTTTTAAATATCTTACTGAAATCATTACAAACCTTTTTATGTGAATTATTGATCAAATAAAGTCATTTAAAAAACTTTTTACAAACCATTCTAACATTGTAAGATTGCAGAGAGAAAAACTCTAATGGTCTCTGTGGACACCGTTTTCATCTTATTTAGATTAATTTAGCTTTTTCTTGGGTGTTCATATAGATGAGTGTTCATAAAACTGGATAAAAAAGGAGTTATATGCACCACATATAAAGTTCTATTAAAGTCCATTCTACAGCAAAACAGCCACAAACAGGGGTATAATGTAGATTTACTCACATAAAAGTGCACTTTTTTAATCATCTTATTCTCACAATTTGATATTTCTCCTAACAAAATGTCTTACACGATGCAGGGAATACAAATACCTGCACCACCTCCTGTAAAGCAGGAGTACCCAACGCCACTCCTCCAGAGCTATTATCCTTTCTACAACACATTAGAATCAAATGGCATGAATGCCCTCATCCACCGTGTCATTCAGCTCTGCAACGAGCCCCTCATTTGTTTCCGCTGTGTTGGGGGATACATCTAAACGTTGCAGGATAGTAGCTCTTAGGGACTGGACTTGGACATCCCTGATGTAAAATATTTTTAAAAAAAACAACTTAAACCTAATTGCTCGAAGCTCTTCCCAGCACTTGCATGATTGCTGTACAAATTAAATTCAGAACAAAGATGGGAAGAATGCCAGACATTATCTGGTGCGCTCCCATCCCTTTCCATCACAGACATTGGGAGTATTGTGGATCACTGGCCAGCAGTCTCTTGCCACAGGTAAAAGGATGTGCATTTAACACATATTTCCAGAGGCTGCGATTGTGCATGACCACATTACCTGATATATGCTTCCCAAAGCAGATGGTATATGAAATGGACTCGGCAAGATTATATTTCAAATGATGGATTGATAGGGTAGTTTATTTTAATGTTAGTAGACAACTAAATCATTACTGTTTGGTGCTCAGATTTATCATTGATTGTAGTTTTCAGCCTTTAAAAAGGTAAATATGTATATATTTAGGACTTATATTTATTTATTGAATTAAAGATGCTTCATTTTCTTCTCAACACCAGCAAAATGCGTGTCCCTGCCAACCTCTCACATTTTAAACCGGTGTGCTGCTTTGAGTCCAGCTGTAAGGGATGAGTTCCCAGATGTTGCTGCTGCTGCACTGACATTATGTAAGCGAGTGTAAACTAGAGATTTCGCTGACAGTCACATGGAGAGCACCGCTGGGATGTGAACTCACACAAACACGGGACAGGCAGCGGATTATCCAATGGATTTACAGTCAATCTGTCTTTTTAATATGCATTTATGACATTTTTGTTTTTATGGGAAACCCAGCCATAAAATAAATTAAAAGATAAAAAAAAAAGCACTTGGGGGAAAAAACGTGTGGCACCGGTGAGAAAAAGCTTTGAACCCTGGTATAACAAATACAGTGGCACTTTCTGTACTTTCTCTGTGTTACTTTGCTGACTCTAAAATAGGCCTAAAGCTGACCTAATCCTAGAGATAATGCATATTGGTGGATTTTCTCATTTTTTTCAGTTTTATACAAAGGATGTTGTAACTGAGAGGCCAAATGGAAGCAGAAGCATCTGAATCACACCAGCAGCATCCAAAGGCACAAAGGTGGGGGTGCCGGGGATGATGCAGGAGCATGCAAACACATCACTTTTACTGAAGGCCAGACAGCAAGACATGGAGAGAGAAGAAAAATGCCTGGACAGCTGCAGCTGTTCTGGTCCAAATATAGCTGCTGGAACACATTGATTACACACAAACATTATTTTCTCCCAAGGCCATTGATGGAAATACAATGTCCATTCAGTTATTCCCAAAATCATGAATTTACTGGAAAAATGAATACGGTTATCAAAATGTACTGATATTTACTTTGATTTTTATTCCCTGTGTGATCATATTTGTTATATATAAATTACTGACTGACTGTAATGTCCTAATGCAGTCAATGTGTGTGTGTGTGTGTGTGTGTGTGTGTGTGTGTGTGTGTGAAGGGGGTGGGGCACTCATAACAGTGAGACACTAACACTTATAGATTACCTCACTTTATGTGAGCTGCCTCACAAGAGAAACCCAGGAATAACAAAACAAGCAAAGAGCAGTGAAATAAGATTTGGAAGCGATTGAAGTGGGCGAGTTTGGGGGTTGGGGAGAGAGAGAGGGGGAAAGTAATCATTTCAGACCATGTTTAGCTGAGACTTGCCCCCCAGGAAATAAGAAACAAACTCTCTCTGCCTTATGATATCAAGACACTTAAAGTTAAAGTGTGTGTGTGTGTGTGTGTGTCTGTGCATGTGTTGTGTACAATATATGCACAGGGAATGTGACTGGTAAGCACATTCACTTTTATTTATCCAAATGTAAACATGTTAGTAATAATAAACAATGGGAATAATTTACATTAAAATTTTTACATAAAACTTTTATAACTTTATAATCTATAATAATATATATCAATAATAATAATCTATCTATCTATCTATCTATCTATCTATCTATCTATCTATCTATCTATCTATCTATCTATCTATCTATCTAT
>JBAMHV010000015.1:4315985-4328666 GCA_037177535.1 Pseudomugil gertrudae
CTATCTATCTATCTATCTATCTATCTATCTATCTATCTATCTATCTATCTATCTATCTATCTATCTATCTATTTATTTATTTATTAAATGCAAGCAGGTAGGGGGCGTTGAAAGGCCGCAGAGAGCAGCCAGTGTCTTCACTAGGCTGTACGTGCGTGCTTCCGTGCGTGTCAGTCTGTGTGTGTGTGTGTGTGTGTGTGTGTGTGTGTGTGTCTGCTGGCAGAGAGAAAGTGATCGTGGCAGAGCAGAGATGTAGCAGCAGAGATCGCTGGGACTCCGTGGTCATCTGTCTGTCACTTTTACCACTGATTATCTGTCTGACATTAACGCACAATGGGAAAGACTGGATTTATTCTTTTTTAGCAGTCGCACCGTGTGAGTGTGGCGCGCGATGCGACCGAGAACAACCGCCTTCGGGGGGATATATTTCTGTTTCGGGACAGGTTTGTTGGAGTAGCTAGTGTTAGCACTGGGCTAACGACTGTGCTGGCTACTTGGGACGTTTTCTGCGAAGATGCTGCGGTGGATACGGCAGCAGCTGGTAAAACTGGTCTCTTACCTTTCTATCAACGCTAGCATTTATTGTTTCGCCTTGCATAACTCTAAATTTAGTATAGGAAAATTTGTGAGAACTTTATTTTGCTAAATTTAGCGAGCTAACCTAGCCAATTAGCCATTGCCGATGCGTTCAAAACATTACCGTCTGCCTCGTCCTAATGACAGGTATATGCTACGGTAGCTAATGTTTGCCCACACAGCTATCTGGTAGTTTGTAACAACTTTAAATGATCAAAACTACCAAGAGTTGAGTTACATTTGTGTTATAAGTTTGTTTTTGACTGTATTCGCATTTGAATGGGCTCCTGTTGAAAATGAACCTGGAAGTTCATTAACTAAACACCAGCTGGATGGCTAACTACTCAAAAATAAATGTTATTAAATCAAACAACGTTTCTGGCTAAACTTGTAGTTGTAACATTACCTGTTACTATAAAACGGAGGCGATGTTTGCTCAAACTAAACTAACCACGAACTGCTTTTGAAGATACTAACTTCCGCTTCAAAATGTGTCCACTTAAATTGGGTTTATTTATTTTAACTTCAAAACACAGTTGGATCGATTGTTCTAACTTTTTTATCTTACCAATATGAATGTACATATTACGGCTTAAAGTTAAATCTATTGTTAGTTAGTTCGGGGATCACACTTTGGACAGGTGTCCTCTAGAAGGTGTTTTCCTGCTGCGACACATCTGACTTAAAAAGAAACTTATTCTCCAAATGGTCGTTGTTCAGTTCAGGACAAGCTTTTTAAGGACTCATCAATTTGTATCAGACTGAAACGTCTTAAATCCGCAAAACACTAGTTCATGATGAGTTTGGTGGTGATCCCTGTCCTAAAGCATCCTGTTTTTGCTCTTCACCTGTTTGCATAAAGATGGCTGCATGGCAACGCAGTGTGTATTTCTATACACACATATAGTGAGCACACAGTGCAACATTTTCATTTAGTTATTTAACAAGAAAGCAATCCAAATGATCTATGATAAAGCTTTACTAGTCCAGTTTATCCCAATGCAGGCAATGAGTCACATTGCAGGGGTTTTAAATAGGCTAGTGAGGTATGCATTGGTGCAGGAGGCTATGGCTCTACAGATGGTATCTTTGTTGTAAGTGGTGCCTCTTAAAGAATCTGCCCTGGCATTCAGTGTCCAGTAAATGAAAATGCTATGGCTTTTAGAGTTGGTGTGTGAGCATATAAGGGGTGTATTATGCGAGCTGAGGTAAGCCACATATAGCTGAACTGCTGATGTCACCCTAGCAACTGAGTTTAATCAATGTCATGGTGTTGTTGAATTCCCATACCCGGTAACGGAGGGCTCCTTGTATTTGAGATTGGGTTAGGGGGATTTATTTATCAGATTCTGGTCCAAATAATGGTCTTCCTGCTTTCAGAGATCCAAATAGACCTTTTATGAACACCACAGGGAGTTTGGGTCTGTTAAGAACTGGTGGCCTCCTGCTAATTTGCAGTAGGTCAGCTCATTTAACCCATCCCGTATAATTGACCTGCTTCGTTAATTAAAAGTGTAATTAAAGTGCATCTTAATGCACCTGACCTGATGCAAAAGTTTGTTGGAGGGCATTTGTCTGGCCTTGTAATTAACTGCATGGTAATATAGTGATATTTATTCATTTTCACTCAGTTTTATTCAAGAACAAGTAGGAAGATATAAGGTAGCAGTTTGATAAACTTTGAATATACGTCTTCTTTCATGAGCAGTGCTGACATCATGCTGGTACTTCAGTAATTTATGCTATAACGTACATCTCTTCCTGATACCTTATATCTGCATTTAGGTCCTGTATAGAAAATTGGATATGGTTTTCTTAGTTGCTCCTAAGTTTACAGCTTTGGCCTTGGTTGTCAATCTTACTGTACTGAATCTAGAGCTGTTTATTAGGAGTGGGAAATACACAATCTCTAGTGGACATTGCTGCAGCAGCCCAAATAATCTACTCTCAGAAAGCCGTGAAACATGTGATAATTAATCATCTTGTCCTGCACCCTTTAATAATACATCTCCTTCCTCTGTCAGCCATGCTCCTGACACATGTTGTTAGGTGTGGTCGGACATGGATCGTAGTTATATGGTTAAGAGCAGTAATGACAGCATCAGTTGATGTACTAGTACTATCTGTTTTCCCGTTTGGGTTACAGTTGTTATTTGGAGCTTGCTTTTTATGCAATTACGGCTATGTCTTGCTTGAACTATCATGCAACTTGGTCTGCTGCTTTTGTTGTCTTGCATAGCAGTGATACTGTCACAGCACTGTGAGGCTTATATAAATGTAGTACCTGTTAGTTTTCAGTTTAATGGGGCATCAGATTCAGCTGTAAATGTTTAATTTTCACTGATTTTGAGCCTCTGCTGATGTAACTGCATTTGACTTTTGTTTTCATAGCTGTTCTCATTAATTACTCTTTGATAGCCTTTTAAAATATATTCATTTTTGTTTTTTTTAATGGTCTTAAAGCTTTAGCATCTTTCTTTAGCTAATCTGGTACCTGTAGCATCCTTCAAATATTATTACAAATGTATAATATCAATAAAAAATGTAGTTGGTGAAAAAAAATAGCTTATACTTCAGTTTACTTTCCGGATGTAACTAAACCCGTTTTTTGCTTGAAGTAACTTGAGCTACATTCATGTTACTTTTTGATTAGATGTCTTTTCTCGCTTGGTTAGTCACATTATCATTTAATGCTGCTGCAATCAGACTCTAATATGAACAGTCACTGGCTCTGAAGTGACTCGCATGAATGGAGAAAAACGTGATGTCACATGCAGTGCACATTGTTTACAGATGTAAATATGGACACTAAAGTTAGTCTGTGTATAATATATAAAGTTTTGTATTGAAGCAAAATATACTGATATATTTTCTTTCATTGTTTGCATCTGATCTTGCTGCCTCCTTCGACATTTAACTCGCTTTAATGATGAATAGATCATAGATCATGACTATTCAGACTGCAGTATCATGTATATTTGAAAAAGGCCTTGGTCAGATCTGATAATATTGTATTGGTGCAGTTCAGTCGTTCATTAAACTACAATCGGATATGGGTCATTAGCACAAAACGTTAGATTTGACATCTTCTACATACAGGGTGTGGATGTAGCCTGAGAGGTGGATATCTTTTTAGAAATGTTGAAAATGTTTGCTAGTGTGTGTGTGTACTGAAACTCATGGTGCAGTATAAGATAAATGTAAGAACATTCACTCCAGTTACTTGAAAGCTTGATACTCGGGGATGGATGTCCCTTCAGGCATTTGTCAGAGTTTAACTGAAGCTGCTCCTCTGTTTCTGTAGTGCTGTGCTATTGCTTTTTGCCTTATTGAATTGAATTGTTTTAAGCCAGACATCCTGAGCACCATGGGAGAGGTTTACACTTAAAGTTATGTGACGTCTTTTCTTTTTCTATCCACAAATGCAGCATTAAAGGGGATATGTCATGCTTTTAAATCCTTCTTTTTAAAATGCAAATCAATGGTTTGGCCTGAATTCCACACACACCTTATAACCCTGTTCTGAGGTGCGTCTTCAGAGTGACTCGTTTTGGTGACGTCTCTTTAAATGTGAACGAGGCCTGTCATGCCTCGCCCCCCTCTAGGTTACAGAAAGTTCAACTCTACCCTGTTCCGCCATGTTTGTAGCTTGATAGCAGCGATACGCTAATCTCCCAGCAGAGAAACATTTTATAGATAAGTTTACTATAAATGTCAACGTATCAGATTCATGAAATGGGTTACCCGGAAGTCCACGACCTTATTTGGCAGACCCTCAGCAAATACTGTGACGTAATGGAGAAAAAAAACGTAACAGATAAAATTAAACCAACTGAAAAATATAATCAAGAAGAATCATATTTTTGTGCACTTCTAAGGGCTAAAAAGTGCATTTGTCATGGTATGTCCCCTTTACTTGACATTCTGTATGGTGCATCTCCATAAGGAAAGCCTGGGCCAGATATTTGATGGTTCCAAATGTCTTCCAATTAGGAGTGATTGATGCTACTTCGCTCATTGGCATTTTTAGTGCTGCAGAAATGTTGTGCTCCTCTGTTATCTAGCGTGACACAACTCAGTTTTCAATGCCCCTGGATGATTCTCTTGCCCTTGTGGCTTGGGTTTTTTTCCGTTATACATTTAACCACGAGACCTCATATGGAGAATTCTGAGCTTTTCATAGCGCTCATCTATCTGCACTTAACTCGCGTTGTGAAGGTGTCACAGTGATCTTGTTTATATGCATACTACACAGCAGCAGCTCGTCTTGATTGTGAACATCACTGAAATGTTTCTTTACCCTGATGAGACACTGTAGATGCTTTTTGCTAAATGTTTTTTTTAAAGAAGTTTATTCTACCATCATTGAAATCAGTCCACTATAGCTGTTTTCCTTCTTGAAAATAAATTTGCTTGTGCAACAAGACAGCCAGTTATCTTTCTAAATATTTCAGAGCTTTTTTGTGTTAAGTGTCATGAGCGTATCTCTCTCTAGCTCTCAGATATGACATTGTTTTGTGATTTGTAATAGACTGTCATGAGAAACATTGAGTAAGGTTTTTCCTAAGATTTCACAAGGCTACTTTTCTGTTTCAGTTACACAGGGCGTCTGTGTGTGCTTAGGCAACCGTTGTACCTGCTCAGATTAATGTGTGTAAATACAATGATTTCTAATCTTAAACTTAGCACAGGCAACTTGGATAATTGAGGGGCTAAGCCAGAATTTTAGATGCATTTCTGAATGAAAATGGTCTTGGGAAATCCTCACTAATAACCTTTAAGATTCTTCTGTGTGATCATATACTGCTGTATTAAGTAAATTATGTAGACATACAGTATATTCAAGTAAGGATTTGATGGTTCATTGATTAATCCCAGTGATTCACTGTTGTTTCGCAAGATGTGGGTATTTTCAGCCTACAAAGCTGGCTTTCTGTATACAAATATATATTTTATGATTTATATCTTTATAGATTGAAAACAGATACTCTAACAGGCCTCTACATGGCTTCTTGAACAATGATACACAGCATTGGGATTATGCATATTTCTCTTAGCTGCAGTAGCTGTAATTGAAAAGGGTAACTGTGCAATAGAACTTTTTTTAATCAGTTTGAGTTTTCCACAAATGTTTATGAAGAGGAAAAAAGGCAAAAATAAATTATTCAGTAATATGAAAGAATCATGTCTTGATTTAAGAATGAGTGGTTTTCATGTTTTACGGTGTGTAGGTATGATTAAATGAGACTTCTGTATCACCTGTGATTATTGTCAAATCAATAAATAAAGGTGCATCCACAGCAGGATAGTAGGCTGGTCTTGATACTACTGGGGACTCGTTTCTGTTAAGGTGCAACATTCTCCCAGACCAAGTTTGTGTTCATGCTGTACTACTTAAACAAACTACTTACCTTTTAAATAACATCTTTCACTGTCTTCCAGAAGTGGCACTACGTAAACCATTACTTACGAGACTGACCATTACTTACATTAAGACGAGACAAGAAAGAAGTAAACTTGTTGCTCTGTTGGTTAATACAGGGCAATTTCTCTTTATACCACATACAGTAAAATTAAAGCAGCATCAGATTGTCTTGGGTTGATCAAACTGTTTTTATCAGAACGTTTTACTGAGTTTTTCCACTTTCAACTGTGAGCTAATCCCCATGCAAGTATGTAGATGTGGTTACCTGCAATGAAGAAAACCACACTTTTATATTTACTCCCGTCAGTTTATTTTTAAGTGGACTGAGAACCAGATTTTGTTGGTGGACTGAAATTCATGTTTTTGATCTGAATGTGACTTTGTTTGGTCATTTTGATGACTGAATGCTCAGACTTTCCAAGCAAACTGACCAGGATTGGAAGAAAAAGGCTGTTGTGAATGCTTCCTAAGTGCAGCGAAACATAGATTGAAGTGAACTGCAAAAAATGAAAAATGAAACCATCTTTATATGTGAATTGAGAATTTCTGGATTAATTTTGCATCTGTAATATTACTATCTATGAATTTATAAAGCTGTGACTGGCTCTGTCACTGTGCACTGACAAATGTTCTACATTGTTGTTAATGCAGCTTGCAATGTCATTTTTTAATATTTGTAATTAATCAATCATAACTAATCCACCCCTAATTTAGATGCCAACAATGTCATGATAAGATAAAAACAAGTTTACATTTACCATGGAGATGTGCAATATTATTTGATGTTGGTATTGCTGTTATTTGCTTCAAAATATGCGTATCAGTATTCATCACATCAGTTGAGATATATCAGATATCAACAGTTTAAATAAATGCTACAAAATATTGTGGATGTTTTGAGAAAGGTTATACAAATGCATCTTTTTAAATATTTATCAAAATAAAGGTTATATCTTTTATAAGGGTTCATGGCATCAGAGAACTTATTTGGAAAGATTTGTGGTATTATGATTGCATCTCATATATTTTATTGACTCACAGAATACTTTGTATGTAACGGTGATTACTGTAATTGTGATTACGCATCCTGTCTTCTCTTAGGGCTTTGACCCTCCCCATCAGAGCGAGACCAGGACGGTATACGTGGCAAACCGTTTTCCTCAGCATGGCCACTACATACCACAACGCTTTGCAGACAACAGAATCATCTCATCCAAGGTAACACAAATGGCTCAAATCCTGTGTTATTGATGTGTTTGAGCACTCAAATAGAAGAGGATATAAAACACAGTGGAAGCTTGAAAGTAGCTTGACCAGTTCTTTGGTTTAGCTAATTTACTAAAGATTGGCCATTTTACAAATTAATATAATCTAAAAGGATTAACTGATGGTTGTACAGCCTGTCACAGCACATTATGTCTAAATAAATTATATGCCACAACATTTTGCTTCAGCAGTGACAGAATCTATGCTTGAAAAAGAAGAGTCTTCCAGACAAACTCAAAGCTATGAGCTACTTTCTGCCACCATCTTGTATTTTTCTATATTTGTTGTTGAAATGAATGAATTTGAATTGGTCCTTGGGTTAGAAGAGACGTTTTAAGCTTGATTTAGTGATAACAGGATCAGCTGAGACAAAAGGCTTTTGTTAGTCAGAATTAGTAGGTCAGCTGGAAGGCTAACTGAACAAAATGAAGACGAAGCGCTCTGCAAGGCTTTTTGAAGCATACAGACATGCAGCTGAAATAAACCATATTGTTATTGATCTTTACCATTTGTTTCTTTTCTTTCTCTTTCAGTACACAGTCTGGAATTTTGTCCCCAAAAATCTGTTTGAGCAGTTCAGAAGGATAGCAAACTTCTATTTTCTTATTATCTTCCTTGTTCAGGTAATGCCACACACAGACACACAGAAAGGCCTTTTTTGTAGGTATGCAATTTCCATCTTCAGATGATGAGTCAAGTGCGACCTCAGCTTTCCTGTACCACAAACAAATGTGTGCATGTCTGTTTCTGCATGAGTCAATGCCTCATTAACTTCTATGGACCAGGAGAGAGACTGGTCTGCCTCTGTATTAAAACATTACACCCACACATTTAGCAATATGTGTGTCTTTACAGCCAGCCCAAAGCGTTAAGCCTTCACAATGCATCAGTCATCCTGTGTAAGTTGGATTTGGCTTTCAGATTTTCAGCCATCATCTGATGTATTTGGAACTGTGAACTGAAGCCAAAGCAATCGACTTGACTTTGTCTAAAAGGGCTATCTTTTTATCCACTCAAGTTGTCAGCACAACTGAAGTCGACCTGGGTTGAAATGACTGAAGAAAAGACCATTTTTTATCCTGACAAGATGTTCTCTTAGACAAACAGTTTAACCTTTTAAAGATGGATTATTCTGAACTACTATGTACTGTCACATCCTCAAAGATGGGATGAAAAGTTGTTTTTTAGTTTTCAAAGGTTTTGATTTCTGGAAGAGGCTAAACTTAATTTTACATTGTCATTGTTATTTAAAGCTAATAGTGTATTTTAAATGCTGAGGTGGTATTTTATTCCACATAACACATTTGTACATCTGAATTTGAGCTTTTTGCTTATATTTATAGCTTCAAGCAGTCTTCCTCTAATCTGTTCTTGCAAATCAGGAAATCCATTGCTGCCTTTTGTCCATTGCAGCCACATTTTAAAACAATGCAGTGTGTAAAACGAACATGGGGAGATGCATTTCCCCATATCATGCAGCACTGTAATGTGAGCTGCATGTCCTGTCATTCTGTGTAATACTTGTGTTGTTTCCCTATTTATGGTCAATTTCTCATCAAAATCACTCAGATATGTGCAGATTTTAGAGGCAGTGGAAATGTGTTCATTAGCGTGATCTGTAATGCCAAACAGCAGTCCAAGCCAATCATTTCCTGTTGTATAATGTTAAATAAGCAGGTTAAATTCAATCCAGGAAGTTTAAAACCTATCTGGAAGTTGTATTTTCAATAAGAACGCTACATTTTTAGGTTTGAAATTTTACCACAAGATCCCTCGTAGTTATTTTTTGTAGTAAATGTCTTTAAAGCAGCCGCTCTGGGATTAAGCGGTAGAAAATGGATGGATGGATGGATGTCTTTAAAGCTGCATATTTGTGGACACTTGCATGTTTATTTACTTTTTTGTCATAACAAATTTTAGGATTTATGTGTGGGATGTGAGGAAATGTATCAAAAGGAAGCATATTTCATACTTTTCTTACCCTGTAACAAACATGTTTGAGGGTTTGGACTGAAAATAAAGTTTATAATTCATCAGTCACTAAAGGGGTGGGATAACAAACAGGTTCAAGTGCAAAACTTTGAGTTAAGGAAGCATGTCATTGTGATTAACAGTTTAACCTTTGATGGGAAGTTAGAAGTATTTCCTGTTTGACACATCAACCGCTACTTCTTCTTCTTGCCTTTCTAGTTCACTTGTGTTCTGACTGACTGTCACACCCACTTCTACTCAACTATGTCTTTGTTTTTCTTTTTTTTTCTTTTTAAACTTGACGTCACTGCACCTCATCCTCTGTATTTTTCTTTGCAGTTAATGATAGACACTCCAACCTCCCCAGTCACTAGTGGACTCCCTCTCTTCTTTGTGATCACAGTAACTGCAATAAAACAGGTGAGGTCACAAGCACACATTGGCTTCCTCCCACTCAAGCTGAACAAGTGGAACCAACCTATTTATTTTGCTTATCACAAGATCATCAAAAGCTCATGTTAAACCCACTTAGTCGCATTCACTTGAATTTATTATTAAATCCAAAAGAAGGGTTGGGAATTAAAAACAAGCCACATTTCAACAAGTATTATGTTAAAAATCATACATATTTACATATGTGATTGTTTCATTCTCTAAACTATGAATTCATAAAGCCTATAGGAGATGGTTTAAAGCTACAGTCTCTTTATTTAATCAATGATAATTCCTGACAGGATTGTATAACCATGTCATTTAATAAAACTGTTCATAAACTGGTATTTGCCGTATTTTACAAGCTACTGAATGACTTTGTTTGCAGGGCTATGAAGACTGGCTAAGACACAAAGCAGATAATGAGGTTAATGGTGCTCCAGTGTTTGTGGTTCGCAGTGGAAGTCTGGTCCAGACACGATCCAAAAACATCCGGGTAAGACTGCAAAAGTCTGCACTGTGAAGTAACTTTGCCATGCAGGATATTTCTTTTCAGAAGTCTGATATTTGTATATTTATTTTATATTTTTATGTTTGTGCTTACTTTAACTTTAGCTTAGCTGTTCAATCGGTTGTGTAAATGGTATTTCTTTAACACACTTTGTAGATAAAGTTAGAATAACGTTAATAAAAGGAGCTTTGTTTAACAGAGAAGCCTTCGTTCATAGTTACGTTCATACATTCTTTTGACTAGAAGTATGACTGGAATGTTGTCTGAGTGTTAGACAGCCTTTTTAGCTGAAACACGAATGGCAACCAATGCAAGTGGTTGGGTTCATGCTCATACAATTTGTCTTGCAAGGTTTATGTAACGAGTTATCACTCACTGCAGATTGTAATCTGCTTTACTCTCTGACTGAAATTAAATGAAACATCATTTATTAATCCCAGAGGAAAATTGTAATGACTGGTACATAATTTAAAAGTCATTAACTTAAGCTTAGTATACAGTGGAAGGAAGGTATCTGCTGCATTTATTCCTCAGTCATTGTGGCTTACAGTATCTTTATGAAAATAGTTATCCAATTATGGTAATTGTAAGATGTAAGAAACAAATCTGATTGTTTTATTCTGGTCTTACCTGATTGTATTACACCCCTTTTATTTTATACTTAAGGCTCTTCTTTTCAGTCTCAAATGGCACTGAAAGGAAAATTAGCTTTAAGGTTATTGCTTATGCTTTTTTTTAAAGGAATTTGTAAACCTGCAGCCCACATGTTAGTGAACAGGTTTAGCTGTTTCCTTGCCTCAGTGACATGTTTTTGATGACAAGATATGGCCCTAACTCTGAATATTACAGAGTACACGAACCCTGTGAGGTCAGAGTCCTCAGAGACTCTGTAACTCGTGTGTCTGAAGCTAATGCAACACTGCACCGATGATGCATGTGCTTTAGCCAAAAGGCAAGTGAGTCTCTCAAGCAGTACATGTGATATTAATACATTCACAGCCAGGAGGCAAACGGCTGATAAGGTGAAATGGTTTAATACAATGGTGCAAAAAGATCCAGAGTGAGTCTGTGTTGGTGACAGTTTAAGAATGTACTTTATAATGTTGTAAGTAATTTCATATTCATGGAATACGTCACAGGCCTTCTGGGGAAAGATTACTTACCAATGATGTTTGGATCATGTTGATTTACTCAGAAGGATTTTTTTCCCTAAACAAAAACTCTGAGAAATGCCAGTATCCAAAAGCATGCTTGTATAAGCCTCCTCCTGTGTGTGTTCAGGTGGGGGACATTGTTCGAGTGGCTAAAGATGAGACGTTTCCAGCTGATCTGGTGTTGCTGTCATCAGATCGTGCAGATGGTACTTGTCACATCACAACAGCCAGCCTTGATGGAGAGACCAATCTTAAGGTCTGTGTGCATTATGTTAATCATGTCATTTACATGCTTGCATGAAGGCATGCCTATCCAGAGTAGATCGAAACAGGAAAACATAATGGGACAAGTAGCAGAAAACTCTACTTTACATTTTTATAGAGTTTTGATCTAATGCGCTGCCACAAATGGAAATTCTGTGCCTAATTTCACAAGTGAGAGCAGGGGCGATGGAAATGAGGGGCAGGTTGATGGCAATCTGATAATTCTACTTAATAAAGCTAGTGCAACTTAATTAAAACGGTGTATCCTTAGAGATCTCCTTTCAGTCATCTACAAGCAAAGCAATAGAAAAGGTTAGCTTTCATTTGACAGATCTGTGTGTATATAGGGAATGTAAGCTCTGTGTGAGTCACTGATTAACAGTACTGGTAAAATGACATATGCATTCACACACATGTTGAATGGAAGGGTGTTTCCAAACTCTTCACTGGTAGTGTGTAAATGTTGTAAAGGTGGTTTTTATTTCTTCTCCTCCCACCTGCAGTTACTTTACCTTCAGGTTTTACAATTACAAGCAAGGAAATTAAAAGTTCTAGATGAGAAATTAAGTGGAACTGTCAGTGCTGTGTTATGCGATACAAAGAAAACTTCTCTGTAACACAACTCACTACATTGTACAATACATCAAATGATTGTGCACTTTCTGTGTATTGTATTAAATATGGACAGATTAATACATATCTATATAATTATTGTGTGTGTAGGGATTTGTATACAGCAATCTTTCACCATATCCTGACATTCTTGCTCCCACCAAGCCAATCACAGTTTATAAAATTATTTCTAACTACAGCCAAAAGCGTTTTATTCAAACTCTATCTTTATTTCTAGACTCACTTCTCTGTGCCGGAGACATCAGTGTGTCAGTCAGTGTCTCAGCTTGAGGCTTTGCAGGCTGTAGTGGAGTGTCAACAGCCCGAAGCTGACCTTTACAGGTAATCTGCATGTGCACATACAGAACAAGGCTTGTCCAGTTACACATTAGGGACCAGTGTTGGGACCTTTACTTTGAAAAAGTAATTAGTTATAGTTACTAGTTACTTCTCCAAAAAAGTAACTGAGT